>SNQJ01S0004959.1:138579-152874 GCA_010110895.2 Picea sitchensis
CAACATATTGTACATTTATAATAGAGTACTTGGCATGAGGTCACACTCCCTTATTATATCTATTGTCACATTCTTTATACTAACAAAGATCATACACTCACCTTGGGTGTTACCTATACATCTGTGTTGTGGGTTATATATGTGTTGGATGTCAGTGTTCCTTGCTTTTCTTTTTGTTGGCTAAGTATTGAATAATTGGCCAAGTGTTAAAGTATTTCTAGGATAAATAATTGGCCAAGTGTTAAAGCATTTCTAGGATGTTTTAATGGCCACAGTTGGATGTGTACTTGTTGTTGAATGAACTAGGTTGAGTGGGACATAGTTGCATTTGACAGATTATAACTTAAGGTGAAGTTATGGGTAGACCTCAAATGAAGAGGTGTAGGTTGGTTGTGGTAGGCACATGTTGGCCAAGCCCCTACGACTGAGGCAAGGTAGTGCCACATGATCTCAGGTGTCGAAATACACTTGGGAGAAACTCAAGTTTGCAAAGAAAAATTCGGGCAGAATGTAGGTCTGTGACAAGTTGTTTCATGTGGACGGAATTAGATGAAATTCTTCAAAAAAAATAATAAAAAAAAACAATTTATGATCATAATTTGTGCAACCAAACGTAAATATAAAAACAAATTTTCATATATGTGTGTGTGTGTGTGTGTGTAAAGTTATGCCATTTAAATGACACATCAATACAAACCTAAAACCATTTAAATAAAAATAAATACCTCCTCAAAACTTAATATTTTAAATAATAGAAAATCTCCTTTTTTTCCAAGGAAAAATTCTTTATAATTGATATTTGAAATTTGAAATCAAAATATACATTGATCTCCCTAAGAAGGTAAAAATGACATTTTTTTGACAAAAAATACAACACTAACACTCTGTTTAGCAATCCTATGTCTACTTATAGAATTATTCTCGACTCCTTTGAGGTGACATTTACTTCTAAAAAAGACAATGTTTTAGCTTTGACTCTTAAAATAAAAATCAAAACAAGAATTTTCTAATATAGAGAATCTGCAATGCCAGAAACCGATAAAGAGAAGATTCCATTATAAAAATTTGAGCCCTTTCTCTAAACTCCCAAACATAGAGGAGCCACTCTTGCATTGGCATAACTTATTTAGATAACCGGTATCCTCTTGTATTGTATTCTCCATCAATGTGAATGAAAGAGATATCATCAAAATATTGTTTTACCTCCAACACCAACTTCATTATTGGGGTTAGTTATTGGCCTAGTCCATCAGAAGCTTGGAATCTCCAAAGACATGCATATGTTTCTGTCCTTTTTCCTTTGATGTCTTCATCATAATCCAAAGAGCATAAAACTCAACTCTGTTGATGGTACCTTGACCTGCAACACACTTCATAAGAAAATAGTGAGAATAATGAATATGCAAAATAGCTCTTGCCCCACACATTCATGGATCCCATTGACAATCGCCATCGAAAAATTCCCAAACGTTTTCATAATCAATGCTAGGTTCCTTCAAAATTCTCTGAGAGTTTTCTTTTGAAGGCTTCCAACTTCCTTTTAAGGAGACCCTTATCTTACGGGCTCACGGTGTTGTCTTTAGTGCCAATCTTTGAAAAAACATACCATTTCTCAAAAACCATATTCCCCAAATCACATAGCAAGGCAAAACCTTGAAGGATTTTTTAGATTTATCAGATAACCATGAGAAAAGACAATCTACCAAAGTTTGTTGACCCCATTTGTTTGTTGTAGCAAAGATGTGTAATATTTCATTCAAGACAATCCCAAAATAATAGAAAATCTATATTGCAGTGTATTGCACTTTATGTTTTTAACAAATTATTGAGTACAACTTAGTGATTTGATCTGTTTTAGATATTTTTGGGATCTTTGACTCAATTCAGATTGTTAAAATTGCAATATTCATGGATTGCTAGGATTCCAATTTTTTTATTTCTCAAATTTAAACAAAAATGTGACATAAAGAATAAAAGAAGTGATATTTTTAATTTTGATGCATTTTTTTTCTCCAGTAGATAATTGTCTTATTAGTATGCAATAGAATAGAATATATGAAACCACGGTGGTAGATACCAACCAGAAACGACAAAGAAAATGAGAGATCGATCTTCATTGTTTGTGACTATAGTGTTAAAATTTTACATCCCTCTACTTGTCAAATGAAAATTTGATGATGACGATGTTTTTTTCATGCCTTTCATTTTACATTTTATGTAAATTCGTGAGTGCCAATTTCTTTTGCATTGTTATATGAGATTTTCACTATTACAATGTCTTCATTTTCTTTAAATTTTGACCATACAATTTCCTACTATATATATATAAAAAAAACAAACAGAAAGAGTACACCAAAAACACATCATAATAATAAAGATGTTAGTTTGTGTAGTTGTAACTTGTATCATCAAATAAAGTATTGTATTATAGTGCTGAAATTTTACATATATTGAAATATATATTTTTACTCCTAATCATGATCCATGCCTCTAAGATATGGTTTTGAGAAGTTATGGATAGACGTGAAATGGATTTATGGTTTGTGTAGTGGGAACTGATTCTCTACTCTTGACCCTCTCACTGTTAATTAGTCTTGTACAAGAAAGGGAGTAGTAGATTTGGCCCTGGTTCTCCTTCAACTTAGTAAACAAGGGCATGCATGCAATGATTAATATGAGAAAGAGGAGCCCTTAGGGAAAGAGATGCAACTTGGGCAGTGAACAAAGAGAAGAGAAATGAAAAAGGAAAAGGAAATGATCACAGTGGGTGTTGATAGGAACACAAGCATGACAAAGGTTCATAATCACATTTCATAGGTATGGTTGTCGCAATGTATAACAACAACACTGAGTACAATAAGATGGAGAATTCAAAACATTTGTGTGTGGAAACTTGAGATTGAAGGGCCTATGTGACAAGTAGATAAAAGCTTATGTTCTATTTTAAATCTGCTCCTCATTTTTTATTATATTCTAGAGTTTTTTATCCTTGGAAAGGTGTTTTTTCTAGCTTGATAAATTAGTGTATAAATCTTATGATGTGGACGTATTTTGGTGTTTTCATTAAGTTCCATTTTTTGTCATTTTATTAAATTTATGTAGTTTGTAGAAGGGTATTTGTATTCTACTTTGTTCTTTTCTTTCACTTGTTGTAGGAGAGTTTTAGAATAACAATGTACTCTTTGTAGCAGAGGTTTCCTTGCATAAGTAGAGAACATAGTTATCATTTTTGTTGGGATAGGTGCATCATACACTTTGCAGTGCTATAGTAAAGCAAATAATATTTGCAGTGTTGTAGTTGAGCAAAGAATACTTGAAGTGTTGTAGTAGAGAAGAGAATACTTGCAGTGCTATAATAGAGCAGAGAATACTTACATAGTAGTGGTAGGGAATAACCTGTTGGTGGTTTCCAGTGTGCAGAAATGGTAAACCATAAATGACATATGCTTTTACTGTGCCTATTTATTGAGTGCCAGGGCTAGAGGAATTCATAGAGTGTGAGTCTTATCTTACCGTTATATTGCCGAAATTTCTCTAGAATAATGTTATTGTTGAACACTCTTGTTGAGAGCACAAAGGCTTTGTATTGTAACCATTTATTTGCTAAATAATGCATTGAGTGTTCTTTAGAGTGTGGGATTTTTCTCCCGGAAGGGTTTTCCCTAGGAAATGTTGTTGTTTATGGTTTGTTGTTTATTTCTTTATTGCAATTGTTTAGTTTTTAGTTTTTGCACATTCTTCTCCCATAGATTAGTATAGGAAGCGTACTCTGCACCTCTTCTTCCTTTCGTTTGGTATCAGAGCGTGATCACCTCAGTTCTAAGGTTTTGTGGACAAGGTTTTTTTTATCTAATCTTTGTTTGAGTGGGAGCTTGCATAGAAGAAAATCTTATTATAGGGAAATGGTGAGTATATCTAGATTAGAAATGGAGAAGTTTAATGGCAATAGATGAAGAGTGGGTGGTGTTGGAGAGAAAGGAAAAAATCCTTATTGGGTTGTGTTTGGTTGATTCAATATTATTGAACATTTATGAATAAAAAACCGCAACAACTCTCTGAAAGAAGTTGGGGGATTTGTATTATGCTAAATCCTTGGTTAATAAACTTTTTCTAGGGAAATTTTTTTTCCTTGAGAATGGGTGATGGTGATTTTGTAGTCAAGCACCTAAATGCATTTAATACTATTGTGACCTAGTTGATCTTAGTTGAAGTGAATGGGTGAGGAGGATCATTGTATGACCCTTTTGTGTTCTTTTCCATATTCATGGGACAACTTGGTAATGGACATTGGAAGCATTGTGAAGACATTGGTGCTTAATGAGGTTGTGACTTCTTTACTCTTAGAGGAGGTGAGGCAAAAATATTTAGAATCCACCAAGGAGGCCTTGGTTGTTATTGGAAGATAGAGGGAGAAAGGAAATAAGAGAGAAAATGGTAGATCAAATCCCATGGGAGACATAAGTCTCCTAGAAAGTAGAAGGAGAAAAGTTGGAATTGCGGCAAGGTGAGGCCTTTCAGAAGGGAATGCAAGGAAGAGAAGAAGAAGAATAAGAAGGAAAATAATTATTTTGATCATGAGTCTGAAAAATCTTCTCAAAAGGATGTTGGAGATGCCTTTGTTGCAACTTTGGCAACCCATGCAAGGTAGAGTGCATGACTGATAGAATCTGGAGATTCCTTCCATATGGCTTCCCACTGAGGTTCGACACTAGTTTTCAATGTAAGAGAAATATGATAGTGGTATGGTATACCTTGGTGATGACTTTCCTCTTAGCATATTTTTTTGTGGTGGAGTCTTAATTAGATTCCATGAAGGCAAAGTAAAGGGGATCAATGGAGTTTTGCACATTCCAAGTCTAACATGAAACCTACTATCAACGAGTACACTTAATGATGCAAGTGTGCAGGTTGTTTTATTTGACAAAGGGTGTAAGATGGTTTGAGGATCTATGGTACTTGATGTTGGGTATGTGTTATATTCTTTGCATGGGTGTGGGGGGTGCATCGGATTTGATGACAAGGTATGAGGATCACACCCCTTAATGCTCTTTGTATACGTGTGTGCGAGGCGCTTTTCCATGGGGGGTCGCATGGGGGCCAAGATTGCCCCCCTTGCTTAGGCAAATCCTTCGACTCTGGGGCATTGCCTTGAAAAGAAAATTGGGGCATTTTTTTTCTATTTTAGCGACTTTTGCTATTTTTAGTTGTTTTCTAAATTAATCCCAGATTAAGGGATTAGGGTTTTGGTAGCCATGGAATACCTAAAATATTGTTTATATTGTATTATGAATGGTGAAATTAATACAATGAAGAGTTGAGAGGTGTGACACTTTGTAAGGATGATTTTCTCTCGGTTAAGGGTTTCCATCATAAATATATGTGTATTATGTGTATGAACCATTGATTAATTTCTATTTTTCTTAAGAATATGTATGCATTGTTTTACTTCACAGGTTTAAAACTTACACTTGCTAAGGGTGTTCATGTGGGCACTTTGTTCCATCTTGTTGTGTGCACTATTGAGTGTAATGGTTCTTCGATTTGTGCAGTAGAGACTCGAGAGATCTATAGGATCTACAACATCACAATTAGAACCTCCTAAAGAAGCTCTTTTTTCAGAAAGTAGGTTACTTGCAGAGAAGACAATGCTATGGCACCAAATATTGGGTCATATAGGTGAGAAGGGCCTACGGGCCTTAAAAAAGAAAAATATTGTCGATGGATTGAATGATTGTACTCTTGAATTTGATTTTTGTGAGCATTGCATATAAGGAAAATAGAACCGTGTTCAATGTTATTCTAGTTCTCACAAATATTTTGGATTGTTGGACTTAATTCATTTTGATGTATTTGTTCCAATTAAATTTCCTTCAATCTCTAAGGCTTTGTATTATGTGACATTCATTGATTATTCTTCTTGAAGGACATGGGTATATTTTCTAAGAACTAATTTATAGGTTTTTAGTTGGTTTAAAAAGCTTAAAGTTCTCTTGGAAAATCACACTGATAGGAATATTAAGGTGTTGAGGACTGATAACGGAAATGAGTTTTGTTCTGCAGAGTTTGATAAGTTTTATAAGGAGAGTGGCATTGAAATACATAACACAACTCTGTATACCTCTCAACAGAATGAAGTAGTAGAAAGGAGGAATAGAACATTGATGGAGTAATCTAGGAGTATGTTTAATGGAGTTGACCTAGAGAAGAAGTTATGAGCAGAAGAAATTACTACTACACATTACTTGATTAATAGGTCTCCCACATTATATTTAGCGAATAAGACCTCTATGGAGGTTTGGATGAGCAAGAATCCATCACTTCAAAATATTTGTGTTTTTGGTTGTGAGGCATATGCTCATGTGCCTAAGGAGAAGCGATCAAAGTTGGATAACAAGGTAGTGGAATTTGTCTTCATCGGCTATGGTGTTGGTGTGAAAGGGTACAAGCTTTTGGATCCTGTGGCTAGAAATTTTTTGTATAGTAGGAATTTTATTTTCAGAGAAGTTAAGTCTTCTCCCACAGTGATGCAACCAGAAGAGGATGAGAAGAAGTTAGTGGTTCAACTAGCACCCAAGATCGAGAAAGTTGAACCAGAAAATGAATAAGAAGTTCACGATGGACCTAATGAGGAGGAGGGTTCAGAGAGTTCTGAAGAGGAGGAATACACTCCACATCAAACTTTAAGGAGGTCCACTCAACAAACAAGGCAATCAAATAGGTATAATTATAGTTCGTTTGATTTTAGAGGTATATTTTCTTTATTTGCTAACAATGATGAGCCTAGAACAGTGAAAGAGGCGGTTGAGATGGAAGATAAGGAGTCCTGGAGATTGACCATGGATGAGGAAATGGTTGCACTTAGAAAGAATGATACACGGGTGTTGGTCCCATTACCTAATGGATGAAAACTCATTGAATGTAAATGGGTGTTCAAAAGGAAGACCGATTTAAATGGAAATGTTGAAAAACATAAGGCAATGTTGGTTGTAAAAGGATATTCGCAGGCTGAGGGAGAGACTTTGGTGAGAATTTTCCCTAGTTGTTAAGTTAACATCTATTAGGTTCTTATTATATGTAGTAGTAGCCTTTGATTTAGAGATAGAACAGATGGATTTGAAAACAACATTCCTACTTGGTGACTTGAAGGAGGAGATGTGTATTACATAGCCAGAGTTCTATGTTGAAAAAGGTAAAGAGTCTTTGGTTTGCAAGTTAAAAAAGTCTTTGTATGATTTCAAATAGTCTCCTAGAATGTGATACCAAAAGTTTGCTTCTTTTGTGTTGGGATTAAGATTTTTGAGATCCAAATAAGATCACTATGTGTATTCATGTTGGTCATTTCCTTGTTATCACTCTATATGTAGACAATATGTTATTCTTTGGTAATAGTAAGGATGTGATTTGTGATTTGAAGTCTCAACTTTCAACACAATTTGATATGAAGGACTTGGGGGCTGTAAAATACGTCTTAGGAATGGATATCAAGAGAGATAGAGTGAATAAAAGGGTTTGGTTGAGCCAAAGTAAGTATGTAAACTATGTGCCACAACATTTTTGCCTGGCATATTTCAAACCATTAGGTGTTTCGATTTCTGTGGGAACTAAGATTTCAGTTGAGCAATGCCCAACAACACCTGCAGAGATGGAGGATATGGTTTATATTCCTTGTTCCAGTGTGGTTGGTAGTTTGATGTGTCTTCTGTACTGTAATAAAGTCTCTCCCTCACAATTCACTCTAAAACTATAATGAGAGAATCTAGGTGTATGGTCCTTATGCTAAGGTTTGTACTAGACTAGACATTTTTCTAAGCAATGGGATTCTTAAGTCACTTCATCACTAATCCTAAACATGAACACTGGATTTTAGTGAAGAGTCTTCAGGTATTTGTGAGGTACCTTTGTGTATTCCATTTGTAATTTTTAAACCCGTGAAGTAAAGCAATGCATACATATTCTTAAGCAAAACAAAAAGTAATCAATGACTCATACGCATAGTACACAAAGATTTATGTTGGAAACCCTTCATCGAAAGAAAACCAATCTTCCTTGGCGCTACACATCTTACTCTTCATTGTGTTAATTTCGCGATTCACAATACAATATATACATAATATTTTAGGTAGTTTGCAGCTACCAAAACCCTAATCCCTTAATCCAAGATTAATTTAGAAAACCGCTAAAATAACAAAAACTACATACATAACGTAGTCGTCAAATCTGACACACCCCTCCACCCACATGCAAATAATATAAAACCTACCCAAAATTCTCCCACTTGTTATTTTATTTTCATGCATGGGGTCACATGATTACATAGTCATCAATATAGGGAATTAATTCACATTGTTTCTCTACACCAGGATAACTTCTTGGAGCTCACCGACTTTGTTAATGAATCTGCAACATTCTTCAAAGTGTCAACCTTATCCAAAAACACCTTCTTGTCTTCAACCACGTCCCTCACAAAGTGATATTGAACATCAATATGATTTGTCTTTGAATGATAAGTTGGGTTCTTTGCCAGGAAGATTTCACTCTGACTATCACAATCTAACCTTACTGCTTGTTGTACCATCCCAATACCTGAACATAATCTCTGTAACCATACTGCTTCCTTTCTTGCATGAGTGGCTTCGATGTATTCAACTTTTGTAGTTGAGAGTGCNCCACTTGTAGATCTTATGTGATCCAGATCTCCAACCCAGTCTGCATCAACAAACCCATGTATGTCCAACACTCTGTCCAATCCCAGTCTTCCTTGGTAGCACAATCCATAACTAGAAGTGCCATACAAATACCTGAAAACCCTTTTTACTGATGTCTAATTTTCCTTCCCTGGTTTTGACATATACCTGCTCAAAAATCGCACTGCATGTGAAACATACGATCTAGTACAGACCATTGCATACATCAAACTGTCAACTGCACTAGCATATGGAACATGGGACATGCCATCTTCCTCTTCCCGTTTCTTGGGACACTGATTTGCAGATAAATTTACACCTACAGGAATAAAAACATTGATCGGTTTACTTTCTTGCATATTAAACCTCTGTAATATGTTTCAATATACTTTCTCTGATTTGAGCAGAGTTTCTTGTTTCTTGGATCTCTTTTAATCTTCATTCCTGGAATGAAGTTAGCAACCCCAATATCCTTAATGTCAAATTTGGAGGATAGCTATGATTTCACCTCCTTGATAACATCCATTTTATTTCCTACTAGCAACATGTCCTCGACATACAACACTACATAAATGAAGTGATTACCAACCCGTTTAGTGTTAGAAATAATAGGTGTGCTTGTTTAACCATAGACAATATAGCCATATTGTCACCCAACCATAGGTCGAAGCCACCCCCGAGCACCTTAACCTTGACAAAGAATAATTTCGGAAGCAAACCCTATGCCTAATAGCAAATAAAGGTAGTGTATCACTCTCCAGAGTTAGCATACCAAGTAGAAAGTCAAAACCATAACCAAGAGAAAGTCCAAGACTGAAACCGAAAATACAAGTTGCAGTAGCTGCAGCTACTCTCCAAATTTGCGCACAACTAATTTTTTGCAGTTGTGAGTTGTGTGTATGCAAATGAGCTCTGACATCCTGTATTTATACTGCTCTTCCTTAGCTGTCTGGGACGCTTCTCATTCTGGAGGCTAAAAACCCAATATTAAATATTTCCTTTAGTTGACTTGTCTTCTAGGGTTATGTCCAATGCTTTAGGGTTTCTTCTTGCTTCCCAGAATATTCTATTCTTGTCAAGGTTACACGTGGAGGTTAATACCTCCCACAACTACCATAATATCAACACTCCCTCCTAGCTAGGGAGGCATTTAAAGAAATGGTCTTGAGCACAAACATACCATTCAACTGGTAGCATCATCATAGACACACAGACTATCTCATGATTAGATCACGAGCACCATTAACACTATCAGTATCATCTGATAGCATCAACTGCATCATCTCTCAAAGCCATACTCCATCTGAGTAATAATGCATGATGTTGAATAAGTCACTCACTCCATAGAGTGATACAAGAACCATTCTTCTAATCCAGACATATGTCCTAGAAGAATAACTATTTCAACAGATGTTGGAAGCCACACCATGGGATACAAGGACTATTCTTATAATCTAGACATACATCCTAGAAGAATAAATGTCTTGGACCATTTTCCGTCTGGAGAATGTCTGTCCACCAACACACTGACTATCCATCTAGATGATAATCATTTCCAACACTATTGATAGTCTACATGGAAATCATAACAATTCCATTTAATAGAACACAATCGTGTCTATCCATAGTAGTACACAACTATTATCCAGTGGTACACAACCACACCAAGTAGCACACAACTACTTAATCAGGGACACATAGTCACAACCAGTGGAACACAACCACCACAGTAGCATACATCTACTGTCCAGAGACATAGAGTCTCCATAACAATCATATCATCTGATAACAACCTACATAAAAAATATCATGATATAAGTTGAGTCATCTGGTCCATTCTTCCACTCACATCTGTGAGATCTAGAAGAGCATATGCCCTCAATAAGTAAAAAATCATCCATGGGATATTTGGACTATTCTTCTCAAGCACAGAAGAATAATTGTCCTTGATTTCTGAGCCTAAACCATTCACCTAACTGGTCCATTCCTTCGGCACTAATCATAGTGCAACCTGGAGAGAATGAGTCTGCCCTAGGGAATACTTGTCCCTGATTGTTGAATCTGGATCATTCACCTAACTGGGCCATTCCTCCAACACTAATCATAGTGCAACCTGGATAGAATGAGTCTTCCCTAGGGAATGACTTTCTGGACCATTTCCTAATGGAAATGACTGTCCTACACCAACCTTCAAAACAAACCATTCTTCGAAACTGCTCACAACTGTGAAATTCGAAAGAATGACTTCCCGGGGAGGTAGACCATTCTACTTGACCACTACTTAGAGTGACTATCCTAGACCATTCCCCCACACTGGCCACAAGGGGAATCACTGTCTATGGTACATCAACAATCTATCAGACCATTTTCATTACGAAAATGACTATCCGATCTAGACCATTTTCCGAACTGGAAAATGCATGTCCGTCAGAAATTTCAAACCACTTTTCGAACTAGAAAGGAACTGCTCATCCTGGACCATTTTTCGAACTGAAAAATGTCTGTCCATAAATCAATAACACATCAATGCTCCCTCCCAACCTGGGAGTAATCTCTTCCTTTTTTACTAAGGAAGTCATCTCCATGAGACCCAACTTGTTTCTTAAGTATGAAAACTTTTTCATCTTGGACAGAGGCTTTACCAAAATATCTGCTATCTGCTCATCTATGGAGATATATTGGAGAACCACTTCTCTTTTTTGGACTTCATCATGGAGAATGTAATTCTTGATCTTAACATACTTCGGTCTGTCACAGAACATTGGTTTTCTATGAAGGCTTCATAGAGCTCTTATCATTACAATATATCATGGTCGCATTCAACACTTCTATTTCCTGCTAGCTCATGACATCCTGGAAAGACTCAAACTAAAACATATCTCAGTAACACTTCTTCTGTCATCATGAGAGTTTTCCATGGATTAGCACTCCATCATCCCAGACTTCTGAGTAACTATTCCGATACACTATTTCTATCATAGAAAATTTTCACTGTGCTTATGTTATATATGAGATACTCTGCATCAAGTTGTTTGAATCCATACAAGGTCTTCTTATATCTGCATACATGGGTCTCTTTATGGTATAAGCTTCTTTCTCACTTGCTTTATTGGGAAGAACAATCTTTTACATGTAAATTCCAATCCATGGATACTACAAGAGGTATATATGGAACAAGTTGTTGTCGTAGTCTTCTCCCTCTTTCTGGAAGAATCTATGAATCCTACAATGCTTCCATTCATAAGTCTTTTTGACAATGTTCTTTATCATAACTTCCATTTCTTTTGCTCGATTGTTTCTTAGTGAGTTCAAACCAAGCTAGTAGTCTTTGTGATTTTCGGTATAATCACTGGTTGTTCTGGATTTTTCTTCATGTTCTTCCTCATGTTTCTCTTTAGATCTTGGGTCCATGGAGTCTTTTATAGATTCCATGCCATGAAGATTCCAAATTCTTCCTTTCATCATAGGATTATGGATGTAGATGGACAATCAAGGATACTTTAAGGCTTCTTTTCAAAGAAGACTTCTTCTAGAGTCAAACTGAACACATGCTGCTTTTCATGGCTACTACTTTCAATGGGAACATGGATAGATACTTCATAATCCTCAAAGGAACATATTATTTAGGATTAGATCCATCCTAATCCTTGCTTTATGCATGAATGCATGCTCTTCTTTTGGAATTCTATAATCATCTCCCTCCATCTAAGATATTCCATGCTTCTGTCTGCATTCGTATTGCCTTCTGCAAGGTGTCACAAGTCTTTTTCTATTTTCCTCTTGGTTGTTGGCTTCTTTATGTTTTGACTTCTTCTGGGTCTCTTCAAGTTTGATTTTGATTTCGGCTTATCTGGCAGTTGTTACTTATCTAATATCTTCCACAGGAATTGTTCCCAAGGATTGTCAATGTACTTCATCTTTTCAGATACATTACTTGACTAGTAATCATTGTAATAGTAATCCTTATCTTCTTATTCTTCTATAGGTGTTGTTTGACTGACCATCTTATCTTCTAAGAAATAGATATACATGAACTATGTAAACACGGTATGTACAAGGACTATGTTACAAAAGAATATTTTTACCTTGAATAGAAGAAGAAATCGGCTTCATCTTGTTTGACTTTCTTTGAGGGTTCCTTTTCTTCGCAAACTATTGCTTCGTGTGATTCCTTCCTTTTCTTCAAATCAGGACAATGATTCTTGTAGTGACCATATTTTCGACAGTTGAAGCATTGTATTTTTGACATATCCTTCTCTTGATTTGGTTTCTTCCTTGAGTCAAACTTCTTCTTATTCCTGAATTTCTTGAACTTTGTTGTGAAAGCTTGATCATCACATTTCTTTTGGGATTTCTCTTTTGTGTTAATCCTTGATTCTTCTTGTGCACATCTAGTCCAAAGTTCTTCAAATGTGGGATACTCCTTTCTTGTGTTCATGCTTGCGAAAAATGAATCCCATGTCTTGGGAAGACCATTGAGTACTATATTTACCAATTCCTTCTCTGAAATGATTTCTTCAATAGCTTGTAGTTGATCTCTTAACTGAGATATTCTCACAAGGTATGAATCATGATGTTATGTTGTCATCATCATTCATTTTCATGTCATGGAGCTCATTCTTCAGACTCATTACTTTTCCAATGTTTCTGATTGAGAAGAGGTTAGTTAGGGCATCGTACATATTCTTAGATGAGTCAAGATGAGATATGTATGGTATCAAGTGGTCTTTTAGAGAGTCCACTATGGTACTCATGGCATTGATGTCATTGTCTTTGAAATTCTCCATAACTTCAACGTTTTGAGGTTCCTTCTCTTTTCCTTCTTCAAACTGTGGTTCCACAATCTTTCCTTTCACGATATCCAACACTTTATTCTTGGCAAGGATGAGATCAATCCTTGTCTTCCATGCTCTGAAGTTAGAAGCCCCTTCTAACTTGTTTTCTGACTTCATAGAGTAGGTCATAAATTATTTGACTTGGTCAACCTTTGACTTTGACCAAAAACTCAAACTTGACGTCCTAGCTTGCTGAGAGTACCAGGAGGTGCGCTAGGTTAGGTCACACTAGGATATCCAAAAATTAGGTCAATCTCTTCACTTAAGGTGTCTTAACAAGAGGGTTAGGGTTTTGTTGCTACAACAAAAAATTTGACTGCAACTGCAACTGTAACTGAGCAAAATCCTCCCAATCTATCTTCCAACAGTTAGATTGTCCAAAGTGTTGATTTTTCATTAGCTAGGTTAAGCATGAAGTTCATTTAATTTTAGCATTTCACTTAACCATAAACAATAATGTTGCAACAACCAAGATCATAAGAAGAAACATCATGCACAAGAGCACAAGAAGTATCCAGGAAAACCCTTCTCAACAAGGGAAGAAAACGCAACCAAATCCTTTGCTATATTCTTCAAGAGAAAGACCTCCACCAAGATAAACCTTAGCAAACAAGAGGGTGCTTCAAACCCTAGAAGAATAGCGCCCAAGAGAGGTGTGCACCTTTTCCCAAGTAGATGTGTTTGCTGAAATTTCCAAACTCACAAAGAAGATATGATTCCACAATGGGGAATCATCCCTTACTTATATTAGACTTGTCCAATCAACAAAGACGTAT
>SNQJ01S0004959.1:161800-172256 GCA_010110895.2 Picea sitchensis
AACGCACACGACACAAAGAGCACTACTAGGGAGGGATCATCAGATGTAGTCGTCAAATATGACGCACCCCTCCACACACATGCAAATAAAATAACACCTACCCAACAACATTTGCTATCATATTGATGTTTCATGGGACCCAAAATTAGTGGATATACATGGTTATGTGGATTCTGATTGGGCAAGGGATGTAGATAGAAGGAGATCTACGAGTGGTTACGCGTCTTGGTTGTTTGGTGGAGAAATGAGTTGGATGAGCAAGAAGCAAGATGAGGTCACTTTGTCCACTACAGAGGCAGAGAATATGGTAGCTACTCATGCATGTAAGGAGACCATTTGGCTTATGAAATTGTGTTCAAAAGTAGGGCTAAGTTAAAAAACTATTACGATTCAATGTGATAGTAATAGTGCCATTTTCCTGGCTAAGAAAACCCAACTTTTTATGCAAAGACAAAGCATATACATATCCAATACCATTTCGTTAGGGATATGATAAGGGATGGAAAGGTGATACTAGAGAAAGTCGATACCTCGCAGATGCATTGATGAAACCTATGAGCAAAGGTAATTGAAGTGGTGTTGTGAGTCTATGGGCCTCATGGGCCCTAACAATTAGCTCGTAGTTTGATGCATTCTCCCTTGCATCCTTTCAAGATATATGCCAAGTGGGATAATGTTGGGACAAATGTGTCATACACCTTGCAATGTTGTAGTAGAGAAGATAATATTTGTAGTGTTCTAGTTGAGCATAAAATAATTGTAATGTTGTAGTTGAACATAGAATACTTGTAGACTGTAGTAGAGTAGAGAATACTTGCAAAGTAGTGGCAGGGAATAACCTAATGATGGTTTCCAGTATGTAGAAATGGTAAACCATAAATGGTTTATGGTTTTATTGTACCTATTTATTGAATGCTAAGGCTAGAGGAAATCATAAAGTGTGAGTCTTATCTTACCGTTATGGTGCATAAAATTTTCTAGAATAATGCTTTTGTTGAACACTCTTATTGAGAGCACAAAGACTTTGTATTTTAACCATTTAGTTGCTAAATAATACATCGAGTGTGTTTTAGAGCGTGGGTTTTTCCTCTTGGAAGGGTTTTCCCTAGGAAATCTTGTTGTCTATGGTTTGTTGTTTCTTTCTTTGTTGCAACTATTTTGTTTTTAATTTTTGCACATTCTTCTCTCATAGATTAGTGTAGGAAGTATATTTCGCACCTATGTTTCCTTTCAATTTTCACTTCAACACCCTTAACAAACCAAACATTGTGGTTGTAGAGATTTCACATCATGTAACGCCCCATATTTTGACCTTAGGTAGTTAGAACGTTGTTGTTTACTAATCTTAATAATTCAAAGTTTAGCATTTGTTTGGAGTTAGTTAGACTTTGTTAGACATTGAGATGTGTACCTCTAGACCTATTTATGTTACATGATATATGCTCATGACAAAGATAGTTATTTAATTATTTAAACATGAAAATTAAAATGGGTAAGTTTGGTACATGTATACTAATTCAAGTTATGTTGTGAATGTATAATAGATGCAATGCATGATGTAAATAGGAATACATTTCTTAATTGAGCGTCAATGCAAATATGGATTCTTATATAAATTTGTGATGTATCTACATCAATATGTGTTATTGGTGAAACTAACATACAGGATGATGAGCTATGTGATAGCTAAATGACTATAGTATTGATGTAACTGGGATGTCGTAGACATCAAGAAGATAGTGTATGTTATAAATTGTACTTTTGATTTAATTTATGGTTTCAAATATTGCTATGATCTGTGGTAAGTGTGGTTTTGACAGGACACACGACTTTCCCAGAGTGGTTGTTTGATGACGTGACTCTAAGAACAGTAGTTGCATAGTATGGCTCAATGTAGGGTGTCGACCCTAGTTCTATGAGGAGGGGTGGAGGTATTTCCCATCATTTATCCTCCGAAACCTAGAGTCGTGGGAGGGTTGTGTGAAGTCACGCTCCCCTAGACGTGTGATGACGACTGCTAGTTACCTGTTGGGGAAGCTTGGTCGAGATGTATGACACTTCCGCTTACGGGTTCTATCTGGAGTTAGGTCAATATAGTTGACGCTCCATCTTAGTCCAACAGAGGAAAGGATAGGATGGAAGATGGAAGTAACGAGGAAAGGATAGGTTTTGGAAGATGGAAGTAGGTTAGAAGGAAGGATGTCATGTTAGTTGAGAATCCCGATTGGGGATTAGAGATGCCACTATTTTTACCAATTTGTTCCTACCATGTTTAAAACCCCTCTTGATTCTTAATGATATTTTAAGTGTGACAATTGTTATTGACAATCAGTAATTTAGTTCTTTAAGATTATTAAATAATGCATTACTTGATCCGGGTTGTCCCACATGTATTGGTGATCATATAGAAACTATGAACTAGGAGAGGTAATGATTGTTTATCGTTAGCACATGCATGAGATATGTCTCCGCTTAGCATACATACCATACACATGTACACTAGTATAATAAATTAATGTATTAATAAAAGTAAAGTTATTAACTATTTATTTGAATGTCTATTGAATATGTAAAATTATATTGCATACAAATATCTAAAAACATTAAATACCTTATTGACTTTAATAGATGGTGGATATGACGAATTAAATGAGCATGGTGGAGTGCGTTAGCGTACATTTTGGGGAAATGATCAAATAACATTTATTATTCAGCATGAGAATAAAGACTTTTGGTCTCTATTTATTAGCTATTTAATGCAAGTCATTTATATTTAGTTTTATTTAATATTTTCCCAAAATATTTAGATAAGGGAGGTGGCTGGTGGATACAATGAGGGTCATGAGGAGACTTTGGGAAGTGTGTATGGAAATTTGATAAATAGGGAGAAGAAGTAGAGAGGAGGGAGTGATGGAGGAGGTTTGAGCTGATGAGAGGTTGTAAAATTTTGGAAGATATAATTTGGTGGATAGTTTCTTTGCTACTGGTAGTTTGCCGTTTCTTGGAGTCACTGCAACGGAGGGCCAAGAAACAAAGAGCTAGGAAGCCTACTTAGTCTCCCCAGCTGGCGAGAGGGATCTCCGTTGTTTCACTCGCGCTGGAAAAGAATGTTTGGAAGTGCCCAAGACTACATTGCCACATAAACCGAAGAGTTTCGGCTGCAAGCTAAGGAGGAGGTATTTTCTGGTAACTTGGTTATTGATATTTTGTATATATACTTTTGTTTTAAGTTCTAAATCATAGAGTTAACATATTACTTATTTCATCATGTTATCTAGATTTATCATTGAACAAATGTAAAAGAATTGTGTAAATGAAAATCAATGAAATTATGCTAAACCGAAGTTGTTATTGTGTATGTATAAAATGAAGGATTAATTGTTTAACATCCTGGATGGGTGTTACATATGGTATTGGAGCGAGATTCGAACACTAGGAGCCAAAGGGCTATGAACCATGCTTGTGTTGTGTGTTGCTTTAGTTAAATTGTTCTTAACCTGTTATATAGAAACCATGATGTTGCACATAGAATCAAGTTTTGTTTTACTTGTTGGATACAATAGTCATCCACATTATACACTCTATAACCTTGTATAATTATTTTGATTTTCTAAACTAGTTCAACATCCTCGTCTATTATGCTTATAACAAGAGTGATTATGTGCAACAAGAGAAATCACTTTCAACAATAAAACTATATATTGAAATAATGCAGGGATTGTTCCATTTAATTTTGTCTCATGTGCATAAATTGTGCATAAATTGGGATTGCAAATGAAAAACATATTTCAATGATTGTTCAATTTAAATCTATTTCATGTGTAGATAAATTAGAATTACTAATGAAAAACATATTTTGAGGGAAGAACATGTAGAATCTTTATAATTAATACAAGTGAAACATAAGATACAGTTTTAATTATCTAGCTAAACCATTACAAGCATTGGTACATTTATTATAACGAAATGGTTTTGTTGAATAGCCTCTGCAAATCTCATCTCCATAAATTTCAATTTCATTCCACAGTTTTCCTCATCCTTTGTTATTACATCATATTATTATATATTCACAAAAATCTCAGTGAAGCTGCTGCAATCAAGGATCTGCGGCAGTTGCAGATCCAAAAGAAGTCAATGCGCTGAGAATAAAGGCAAGTAAGATGGGGAACACCAAATGGAACTTCAATATGGAATCCATGTTGTTGCTTGCCTTTTAATTTCGTATTCGTTCGGACTCTGCAAAGCCTGTGTGTATGTTGTGAAGATGGGTCCAATTTGGGTCGTTACAGAGGAAACCAGTATAAAGTATGCTTCTATTATAAATAGAAAACCAGTTACCATTTCTGTCGGAAGATAGGCATAAATGTCAGGGGACGACTTGTCTTCTTTAGTAAGGCATTTATCACAGGGAAAAGCGAGTGTAATCCCCCATTTTCCTACATCTTTCCTTTGCTCAACCTTACACTCGTTTTTCACAGGAAAACGATGCTTCTAGATGTAATAACTAGATTGTCTTATTGAATGTTTACTTTCTGCAGCGGACAAATGCAGAGTAAACGATTCACTGTCTTCACTCTTGGAAATTTAAAATTACGTCCCCCTTGAAACAAAGATTCCATTCATTTTGTTGAAACTTGCATTCATATGGACCTCACAAACTGAAAGCTTCTTAATCTCGGACATGAACAAAATAACTTTGGACTGAATACCGCAAAGCTCTTTCTGCACAACTCCAACCTTCTCTGCACGCAAAGGCAGAACTATAACTGTATTGGGAAGCTTGCACCCATAAATTTCTTCAAGCTCAACAATGTTGGGTCTGCTTCCAACCCATTCTGGAACGATATATCCGATGTTAAAAGTCTGCAGGAGGGACTTCGTTGAATCTTATATTGTATCCATTGCTAAAAATGTAGGGCTGGCTTGTCACTAAAAAGACACTCTTAAACTCAATGCCTTTTTCTCCGATATAGCCTCCTTCCCATTTATTCTTGTGGTGGATAGTCCTACACTGCATAATGAATCGATATTCCGTTTCAGAAATCCAATCTCACTAGTTAAATCATAATCATAAAATTATAACTATTCAAAGTAAAGGAATATGAATATAACATGAGTTTAACTACGTGCAAAGTTAGCTTGTTCTCTTAGACTTGAACGCTTGTCTTGATTATCCTTTTTATCTTTTGATCAACTCTAATTCCATTCATATCCTAGAAGACCACAATATTATCTTAATGGTATTATGTCAGAATTAGTTTTCAAAGCTGGATATGGCCCCAGGGCATAATTTTTTGCTTACTGAGCGCTTTAAAATCCAGTGCATGAGTTTTCTGTGGTTGAGCAACTCCATGGTAACTCCATTGGAAAAAGCCTGTGTAATGGTGATGTAATCAACATGCATAGTTGAATAGCCTTACGTAGAACTGGTTGTAGTTGGGACCCAGGCACATCCATCGTCTTTTTCAAAGGATAGATGTCTTTTTCGACAGATTGAAAGCACTAAGAGAACATAAGATTCTTTGTAATGCAAATCAATGCTCCTTAAGGGCGGCTAAGATCACATCAAATAGCTCATCAACCATCCAAAGTTTACACAAAACCTGGATACAAAGAGAGGCAAATATATTTTGATGCGTAGATGAGAAGCAGATTTTGACAACAGTTTTGAACTAAAAAGTTTAATTGATTTCCAGCCATTGTTATACTGTAATAATTACTATGGTCAACTGCCTAATGCATGGCCTGCTAAATATGTGTGTGTCCATGCGTGTGTATTAAAATTTATAACTCATTCATCAATTCAAGTTGCAAACACTACATATATGCAAGGTAAAATAACAAGTCGGACATAAACCCAGTGGCTTGAATATAGAATTAACCAGTCGGGCATAAACTCATTTCTGACATTAATGTAGGTTTGTAGAAGACAAGTTCCTTCAAGATAAGGTTGGATTCTTTACCAAAATTAATTAAAGTTGGTGTCTACATGCATGCAGACTGCAAAACTGATTTTTCCATACCCATACACGAGTTCAAAATTATCATACTTCATCCATGTAATCCAAAAAGACTGAAACCAGAGACCCTTAAATCTTCCAGCCCACAATTTTTTTGTTTAAAATTAAGAGACCAAAACACAGATGACCCAGAACTTCAACACCCACAAAAATGAGACCTCACAACTTAATGTGTCTTTACATATTCTTGAATTACATTCAGGTCCTCAGTTTCTTCACCATAGTCCTTTACAACAACACAAGAGCACCCAACCATAGTGAGCATTTACAGCTTGATATCTCACATGAGGGACATAATTCCTCTACAAATGCTAAGGAAAGTGTTGGAACTGAAAGGACTACTATGGCACTGGAACCGAAAGCATTGGACAATAGACCTATAAATAAACCTGGGAGTGTTTTTCCATCTTCTAGAAAAAGCTCACAGCGGGCAAGGTCACGAGTCATCACCTCTGTGGAAGAAGCCAGGGCAATATTGGCATCAAAACGAGGCGAACCTTATAATAATGCATCTAGTGATGTTGAGAAATATACAACTATGGATGCATCAAAGAAAAATAAATAAATAAATAAAATTAAATTTGAAGGGTGGGGGGTCGTAAAATCCAGTAAAGGCAACGCTATGCACAGCTAAGGCAAATACAAATTGAGAGTCTCAAGCCTTCCTTTCAAATCTATGGTCCTCTCGTTGCCTCATTGCCTTGGGAAGCTTTGGAACAACCATTGTCGTCCATAGGGAAGGGACAGTCCTCTCGTTGCCTTGGGAAGCGGTGGAACAACCACTGCCACCTGTAAGGAAGCAGTGAAACATGTCAATGATTGTCAACAATTATGGAGATCCTTCAAAGACGGTTAATAGATATGTTTCAAGGGTAAAGAGAAGATTTCGTCTGACAAGATCTCCAAATTCATTACAAGTCTGCAGGACGATGAATAGTAAATATGAAATAATAATTAAAAACAAAATCGTGGACAGATGGATGTGATTCTCTCCCAACTTGTCTGTATTTACACACTCTCTGTCGTATGGCACGTGTTGGGACGTACTTTGTCTGCCTCACTTCATTGCTACTCTTTACTTGTAATTATTACCACCGTCAGAATTTTGATTTTAACTTAAATCTTAAAATTATTTTCCTCTCATCAACATTTATGAGAGCACAATAAATATAACTAAATTTCGCAATCAACCCCTTATTTGTAATCTTGATAATTGGAAATAGGTGGTTGGCCAAGGTGGTTGCATGTAAGACATTGTGGATCTCATTGGATGAGCCATTTGGCATTCGCAATGAGGCATCTCCTAAACCATTTATCTAATGCTCACTATTGTCACCAAAAATGAATTCCTTCCCTTCAAAAATACTTAACACTCCACAAACCAACTCCTAGCATAAGTCAGATGCTGAGCAACACTTGAATCCAAGTACTAGCACTTTCGGGAAGTCATAGTTTCCAATGTCATCATTGAGAAGAATTTGGGTGCACTGTTACATGAAATGGCATTAGCTTCTTCTTCTTAGCGATCCACTTTTAAAGTCTCTTTTATAATGCCCTTCATCATCGTAGTGAAAACAATTCACTTTCTTCTTCTTCCCTTTCGTGCCCTAATTTTTCTTTAGGGAATTTGGCTTGTCTTGCCATTGGGGCAAACTGCGTTCTACTTTCTTCTCTGCCCTGCCTAAATACCACCTAATGAATAAAATGAAACTTCATGAAAATGCCTAGTTTGGTAAGAAGAAAATCCATTTAAGATTTAAATAAAGAATGAGTGATGTAAATGTGGAAGCTGGCTGAAGGAGTTCGCTGCGTGAGAAAAACCCGGTCGAGGGATATAGCATTCACTATAGTATAGATAGGCGCTCGACCGATGAGCTCCCATATTATAATACTAGCGCTTTTCACCCTATAGAAAGAACAAGACCTTCAGGACCTTGGGCCACCTTGTAAATCCAAATTCGCTGTATTGGCGGGTTGTATAGGCTTGCTTTATCGATTGTCGTTAATACAACTGTTGAAGAATCCATCATGAACTACTACAAAGAATATATATATCAGACAAGATTGAGTTTATCCATGGCCTAAGGTTATGTTGTAGGAGCCTTTGAGTTCAATACTGTATCCTTTATTTTGACTTCTTGCAGCACGACAAAACATGTTTTCTACAATGTCTGACAAGATTGCATTACCAAAGCTACAACCAATCATTCATAAGACTCAGGCAAGTTCCAAGGAGAGTCACTAAAGCTTCATGATCCCTGATATGTGATATTTGATCCACTTTCACCTATTGTTCTGTGGGATGCAAACTGGTTTATGTAGGATTCCACACTCTTCAACTCACTTCTTCATCTCATAGAGTTTCCTTCTCAGATAAAGTCTTGAATCAACATCTTGTGATTCATATATGCTTAACAATTGATGGCACACTTCTTTCTAAGTTGTGGCATCACTAACATGAAAAACCAAATCATCACTAAATTTAGAATCATACATGCAAGAGCCTTACCATCTCTATTTTCTCACTTATTAATTTCATCCTGGCCCTTGATCAACTTAGTTACTTGGCCTCCTACAGTCACCAATAGGTCTTTTCCAACAACAACATCCTTGTCCTAAGTTTCCATAGGTGGAATCCTGTACCATCAACCGGTTCTACCAACCTCTGGGAATCCGTTGCAACGATTGTTCCTATCTTTCCACCACCAACTTTGAAAACATTTGTCACTGCTATCTTCAACACTACTCCCATAGGACTTCAAATTTGCTCCATCTTCAAAAAAAAAAAAAATCTAACCTTTGGCTCTCTAAGACCATGTCACAATTATACATATGTATGGAGTACCATTTGCATCATTCAATGTTTTTATTGAATATATATTTTCCTTCTATTTATATGTTTGTGCACCTTAATTCATGAATCAAGTTACATTATCCACTAAATTATCCAACATGGTAACTCGAACACATATTTAAATTTTGGACTGAACCACTATAAGATAGAGATTGTCTCTATAGAAAGGGAAAATAACTTTACTTAAATGACAATAGAATAGAGGGATGTTGTATCTAAATGGATATTGTAAATGGGCCTAAGTTGTGAACCTAAAAGCTATAATTTTAAAGTGATAAGTGAAATATCACGACATTGTGTTTTATTATATCATGTGTGACGGGGTATATTGATTGGTTTCCATTAGCCATTATGATATTAAGCCAACTCATGTTTGATTGACGAGTTGCCTTGATCACACTAGCGAAGTGGAGTTCATGTATATTTAGTGAAGGAGTTATAACATTAGTAAGATGAGTGATAAGTATCTTAACGTATTTTGGTTGGTTAAAAACAAGGAATGAAGAGAGAAACCATGAAAAAGGTTGTTGCGTTTTAGAGAGAATGCTTGTAAAAATGGGGTATCCTTTTTGAAGGGTAGCACTTTCTCCCTTAAATTTATTGGTAGTAGAGATCGCATTGGAGCGTCATGGATTATTATACACAAGTTCCTAGTAGGAGAGGTGAATTGTCTAAATAGGAGCTCACATCTTGAAATGCATTAATCAATCTAGAAACTACTTGCTCACTAAGAAATATATCTATTTATTTATTTCTTTATTTTCTCTTCCCTACAAATAAACTTTATTTGAAAAATAAAAACGAAAATCATTCTAGATGAGGAATTATGAGAACGTGTTTTCCATTATTAAACTTTTGTCATAATAAGGGGGAAGAACATGAAAGTGATAGAGATGGATAAGAAAAGAGCCAAAGGCTAGAGTTGGAAAGTATTATGCAGGGATAAAAGATATACTTTTGAGACATAAGAAGTAAACGTGTGGGAAAGAAGACCTTAAGGACAAGTGACTAAATATTTTGGAACAAACCCTTTAGTTAAAACAATAATGAATTAATTATTAAAAAATAAAAATAAAAATAATAAAAAATAAAATAAAATAAAATTAATTATTAATAATAATAAGATATATAAAAATGTTTACTAAACCACGCATCAACATGGTGCTCTTTACATCTAGGCATGTTGGTAATGGTAAATTTTGATAGAAAACATGATTTTCCTTGACTTAAGAGGAATCTGAGATTGAGAACAAAGACCAATATAACACAAGGTTTGTGTTGGCAACCAATTCACATTTTTCATTGTCTCATAAGCTGCCTACACCAATGTTTCACAAACATTGATTTTTCGTCGCAAACTTCGAATGAACGACGCCTTTATTCTTTGCACCTTTTCGCACGCTTACCTTCGCTAAGTCTTCATGAGTGTAAGCATGAAGATTTCTCCTTTCGAGGTCACATTTCGATCATCGTCTCAACTGCCAATATCTTTTGTGTCATTATGCATATTACGCCCATCTCTTATTGATCTTTTCATGATCGACAATGTCCTTTGATCGGTTTTTCATACTTCAATGGATTA
>SNQJ01S0004959.1:176750-210402 GCA_010110895.2 Picea sitchensis
ACTTTTATTTTTGGCTCATAATGACTTAAAAGCGTTGTTAACTCTTGTTAGCTCAATGTCACTTTCCGAATATAACGCCAATGACTGGGGTGACCTCTAGTAAAGCGTTGTTAACTCTTGTTAGCTCAATGTCACTTTCCGAAAATAACATCTGTGACTGGGGTGACCTCTAGTAAAGCGCTGTTAACTCTTGTTAGCTCAATGTCACTTTCCGAATATAACACCTGTGACTGGAGTGACCTCTAGTGACCCTGTTTACCCCTCTTTGGCCCTGTCTATAGTCTAACGGGGTGGTTTAGACCATTAAGCCTCCTCTTCTGGAGCTCCTATTTGGAAAGGGACATTACATTCTTTGGCCTTAACTCCGGATGAAGTTTCCAACACTTAGGGACATCATGTCCCTTGACAATGTGAACATGTAGGCTTGTCACCATCTTTCTTAATTGTAGCCATTTTCTTCCCCTTATCTTTGCCTTTAGTTTTGCTGTCAAATTTAGCAGATCTCTTCACAAAAGTATCATTAGCATGCTTTCCCCTAGCTTCTAAATGTGTGGCTTGAACACATACATCATCCAAATTACTGGGGTTAAACATCAACAAAGTATGTCTCAAATAAGAATGCACGACACCAATATACTTAAGAAGAATTTCATGTGTATCCAATGAAACATCCAATGCAATAGCCCTCTTTCTGAATTCATGAGTATATTCTTGAATACTTTGTTCTTTAGCTTGTCTAAAAGTTTGCCAGCTCATAGTTAATTACTGCATATGACCTAAAGGATAAAATTGCTTTCTTAATACTTCAATGAATTCATTCCAAACTGAAATTATTTTACCATGCTTTCGAAGAGCCTACTGAATTTTGCTCTCCCACCAAGTAAAAGCCATTCCACTCATTCTCAAAGTGGCCAACTGAATCCTGGAAGGGTCATCATTAATGCCCTGCACCCTGCAATATACTTCAAGCTGCTTGATCCAGTTATCTAACTTTTCAGCATCGCAATATCCATTATAAATTGGTAATTCAAACTTAACATCCAATTTGAAATAAGGCATATTAGAATTTGCATTATGTGAATGAGAAGTATGAGAAGACAAGGAAGATTGATTATTTTCAGGAGGATCATTATCACCTCCTACTCCTTTACCCTTTTCTTCCTTCTTAACTTCTGCATCTTTGGATGAAGCTTCTTCTTTCTTTCTGCTCACTCACCGAGAAGAATTTCCATCATGGCTTTCATGCTAATAAAAGCTTCCAAAAACCCAGTTTCAGAAACAACAGGTTTTTTCTGTTCAGTATGTTCTTCTTCTTCCCCTCGTGGAGAAGACATTGTTGTTCTCGAAAATGTCCTCCTCGAGCCGATCTCAGGATCACCCTCTACCAGCGCTCCTTCACCAAGCTTCGACCTGGACCTGGTAAGCATTCAAAACTTGCACAAGCAGTTACCCTTCTCTGATACCATAACATGATCCGTCAATCTCAACATATGTGCATTCAAAAGTTATGGATGCTTATGATTAGTTTACAATTGAACAATTAAATGCTTTAATGTACAAATCAAATGCTCAAATCTGCAAACTGAAAACAACTTGAAAGAGAACATGGAACAGAAAAATGAGAGACAAGAACAAACGAAGTTGATAATGGAGTTCACCCCCTTCACTGGGCTACATCTCTGGGTCCCTCTCCAATGGGTATCGATCCATTAAGTTTGTTTAACAAAAAAAAGGTACAAATGGCTTCAGACCTGCAACTCAACCTCTGCAGATCCAAAATAATATGCTGAACAAAAGTCCTTAAGACCTCTCCCCTTGAAAAGTACAAATTGGCCTCCAAAATGGCTTGGAAAGCCAAATACACAGTGAGAACAGTCGACTATAATATTGACAGCATATGGAAATCTCTGCATAAAGAACTCTCTGTCCCATAATGACCAAAACCTCAAGTTAAATAGGTCGAGGTCAAGAGTTTGACCCCCGACCTTAGCACGTTTCAGTCTATCTCTGAATTGACATAAGCATCAGATCTGAACAAAAAAACTTGAGAACGAAGTTCATCCCTGGTGGACTACGTCTACGGGTCCTGCTCTTAAATGGGTAGGCTCTTTCATTAACTCAGCAAAATAATTTGGCAAAATACATAAATATACCTCATTCTGGAATCAAGCTGCAGAAATAATGCTCAGATCAGAAAACATACATCACCACTGAATACGTGGCGTCGAATTACCCAAAAATGATTGTCTCCATGCCTCGATCCAACTCTGGCACTCCCAGGCCCAAGAAGAATTCCGTCTTGATTTTTGTGCCCTCTGCAACCTGCAATAATGACAGTGCCTGCCTCGTAAAATGTGCTCGTAGTCGTACGGTCCACCCCTCTCCCTTTGGCTGGGCGAAAACCTGGCTTAAATAGAAATTGGGCGGACAAATTTACCAACGGGTTCGTTGGCGAGTTGGTTGTCGGTGCTAAAGTGAAGGCATTATATGTGGGGGAGGTCCCAAGGTCAAACCTGCGGGCCTCCCATTTGGCTCTTTGTTATAACCTCCACTACATTTGGCTGGTAGACTTCTAGACATGGCGGATATGCTAGATATGGCGGGACCTCCGCAGATTTGGCGGGGTCCTGTTATATATATATATATATATATTTTTGGATTTTTGGTCACGGGCCCTCCTTGGGATTTTTGGGGGTGCCACGTGGCGCCCGCTGATTGGGACACGTGGAATTTGTTGATTGACCCAGCTGGCTTCCCAGTCACGCTGATGTCGCCTCCACGTCATCTCCGTGTAGGACACGTGGCGACTCTTGGGGGTGCCACGTGACACTTTTTCACTGGTCCAAATGGAGCCCTAAAAAACCTATTGGTGGGTGACACATGACAGCCTCTGGTGCTGCCACGTGGCATGTTGATGTCAATAGTCATCATGATGACATCATCCTTCCATGTCAGCTGCTGACATCAGCAGTACAGATGATGATGTGGTCCCTGTTGACTTGCCTTGTTTGACCACAACTTTGACTACGGATATCTTTCAATCTGTAACTTCGTTTGACGAGCCGTTTGCCCCGTTAGAAAGCTTGAGACACGCTCTTCACGATCATGCCATTTTCACTGAGTTTTGAGAACTTTGAATTTTTCCCTTTCTCTGTTTGCTGGAGTCATTCTGAGCGTTCTGAGTTGCCTCTGTGAGTTCCTAGTTGTTCTTAGCCTTCTCTGGATCCTTTTTGGATCATGCCTTCCCACTGAGAGCTTTTTGGACCACCAAAAGCTTTCATCAATCAACAGGTAAGTGAGGGGATTTCTCCCTCACTCTTTCCTTCTCGATCCGCCATGCCTTGCTGGATTGTTTACCCTTTAGGCGTACTCAAAGATAAGTAATGTAATTCCTACGTGAAGTCCTCAGTCTTCGATCTAGGATGACATCTTCCTCCATTTTCTCCTTGACTGCTCGGCTGACCTGTTGAATCCCCTGAATGAACTTGCGGGTTGCATCTCTCTCCCTGACATCTTTCCTATACAACAAGTCCAAGGGGATCTTAGGTAAATACCCAAGACAAGTCTCAACTGGAGAATACTAAGTGAAAGAATACATGACTTGATTATACATAGGATGGACATACAATAACTGATCATCCCATGACTTAGGATGTTGGCTGCAATATCCTTGAAGCAACTGGACCACCGTATTGTTTACCACCATTGTCTGTCTGTCGACCTGTGGATGGAAATCAATGCTCCTCCCCATCATGGTGTCCATGAGCTGCCGCAAATTTGTCCAATATTATACTGACAATTGAGACTCTCGACCGGAGATAATGAACGTGGAAAACCCAAAATGGACCCTTACATACTGGGATAACAAAAGAGCAACCATCTTGTCACACAACCTATCCACTGCTACACCTAAGTAGACATGACTCATACTAGACATGGGTAATCCCCTTACAAAATCCATTGAAAAACTTTCCCAAGGATAAGAGGAAATAGGAAGTGGTGTGTACAACCCTGGCCTTTCAATAGTGGGCTTACAAAAGTACAACACACATTCCTTTACAATAGTGGTTACAAATATTTTCCTTCGAGGAAAATTCCATCCCTGTAAATACATTACAATTCCCAAATGCCCAAGTACAAATGAAACAAAAGCTTCTTCAGTTACATGCACTTCCCTGTAGGAAGGAAAGAGAGGTTTACTCAAATGGTGGAGTAAGTTGTTCTGCAAACAAAACTTCTTCACCTGCAAACCCTGGAAGATCCCACATACATCTTTGAAGATTTCATCAATAGTATACCATCCATCATTATTGATATGAGCTAAGGAAACATTCTTCAAAAAAGTAGATGTAACAACATGATATCTAAAAAGCATGTTTGTCCTTATGACATTGGTGCTGGCACTGGTCTCAAACTTGCATGGCTGCTGAAGGTCAAGTAAGGCAAGCATTGGCACAATGTTGATCTTCAAAGTGTTGAAGGTCTTCTGTTGGTTGCCTTCCCACTGAAAGACCTGTCTCATCTCAAGTAATTCATTCTTATGTAAAGGATCAAGAGCATTAACAACATCAGACTTATCTTGGCATTCCCCTTTTACAATTGTGAGTACAAGATTCTTGTTAGTGTTTATAACTCTTTTTACTTGGCCTAAAATAACAAGTGTTGATTTGTCCTTTATGTTGTGAGCTTTAATGATGTATTCCACTCCATATTTTGTAAGATGGTATTTGTTTTCCTTTTGAAAGAAGATAACCTTTCTATCATACAGATAGGGACTCCCTAATACAATATCACAAACGTCCAAAAGAACCACATCTAGATCCACTTCATCTATCATCTTAGAAGCAATAGAAAACCTCGACCTACACTGCTTAGTGACATTTAACTTTGCTTTATCAGATACCCAACCGAGAGGGTGAGGTTTATGGTGAGGTCTTGTGGTTAATTCCAATTTCTTAGCATGTGTCTCTGATATTAAATTGACTTGGGAATCCAGATCAAATAATGTGTCTATCTTCGTATGTTTCAATACAACTCTTATGTGGAATAATGCACTTCTCCTTTTATCATCATCATGTGATTCATTTAAAGAACTTGAACATGCATAAAATGAATCTTTACCTTGCATCCCAACTGTTGTGATCCTTTCTTCATCACCTGAATCAGAACCAAGATTATGTTGCACTGTAGCAATGGTCTTTGGCTTCCCCTTTCCTCCAAACTGCTTTGGCCTTAACTATGGATGTAGTTTCCAACAATGTTCACTATCATGACCAGTTTTCTCGCAATGGATGCAAGAGGGTTTTACTTCTTCCTTCTTTGTTGCAACGGTCCTCTTGTCCTTCCCATTTCCTTTTCCATTGAAATGGTTTTTAGAGTGCTTGAATGGATTTTCCTCCTGTCCATTCTTACCCCTGCTTTCAAGGTGAGTGGCTTGCACACAAACTTCATCAAGACTGGTGGGGTTAAACAATAGTAAAGTATGACGAATATAACTGTGAAGTGCACCAATATACTTCATTAACATTTCATAGAAATCTAAAGAAATGTTTAGTGCAAGTGCTTTCTTCCTAAATTCTTCTGTGAAACTTTGTACTGTTTGACCTTTACTTTGCCTTAAAGTTTTCCATTCCATCATTGCTTTATGTAAAAACCCTAATGGATAAAATTGCTTCCTTATCGCTGATTTAAATTCCGACCTGATGAAAGAAGATTATCACACTTACTTCTGTCCTGAAGCTTGCTCTCCCACCGAAGAGAAGCCAATTGCACTTTAACTTCCTCTTCATCAATATGTTGTACACGACAATACACTTCAACCTGTCGGATCCAATTATCTAGCTTTTCAGGATTAATATCTCCATTAAACATAGGTAAAACAAATTTTACATCAAGCTTTAATAATGGTTTCTTAAAAGAGGCTTTATGGCTAGAATGATGAGAATGCTTAGAGGAAGAAGAACTAGAACTCAAAGGTGAAGACAAAGACTCATGAGGATCTCCTCCAACCCCTTGGTTTACCAAAGCATCATCATCTGCATGTGCTTCCTTTTTCTTCCCTTTCTTCTTCATCCTCTTCTCATAATCTCCATACATTCGTTCGACCATTTCTGAAATGCAATAAAAGACCATGTGAAAGTTTTTCTCCTGTTCATCACACTTGTCCTCTTCTACCATTTTCTTCCTTCTGGATGCATGACCAACTTCGGGATTGAAAGTGTTAAGAGTTCCTTCACCCTGCTTATGCTTGGCCCTAGTAAGCATTCACACTCAACAATTCAAGTCAAAGACGACTGCTCTGATACCAACATGATCCATGATCTTTTCATCATGACTTATAAAGAATTGCATTAAATGAGCATAAATTAAAGTGCACCATTAAAGAAGGAAAAACTCAAAAACGAAGAGACATAAGCATCAAATCTGAACACAAAAACTTGATAACGGAGTTCGTCTCTGGTGGACTACGTCTCCAGGTCCTGCTCTCAAATGGGTAGGCTCTTTCATTAACTCAACAAAATAATTTGGCAAAATACATAAGTATACCTCATTCTAGAATCAAGTTGCAGAAATAATGCTCAGATCAGAAAAAAAAACATCACCTCTGAATTTGTGGCGTCGAATTACCCAAAAATGACTGTCTCCACGCCTCAATCCGACTCTGGCAATCCCAGGCCCAAGAAGAATTCTGTCTCGATTTTCGTGCCCTCTGCAACCTGTAATAATGATAGTCCATGCCTCGTAAAATGTGCTAGCAGTCATACGGTCCGCACCTCTCCCTTTGGCTGGGCGGAAACTTGGCTTAAATAGCAATTGGGCAGACGAATTTACCAACATGTTTGTTGGTGAGTTGGTTGTCGGTGCTAAAGTGAAGGCGTTATATGTGGGGGAGGTCTTGGGGTCAAACCTGCAGGCCTCCCATTTGGCTCTTTGTTATAACCTTCGCTACATTTGGCTGGCAGGCTTCTAGACATGCCAGATATGGCGGGGTCTAGTTATATATATATATATTTTGGATTTTTGGTCATAGGCCCTCATTGGGCTTTTCGGGGGTGCCACGTGGCACCCGCTGATTGGTCCACGTGGAATCCGCTGATTGGTCCAGCTGGCTGCTTAGTCACGCTGATGTCACCTCCACGTCAGCTCTGTATAGGACACGTGGTGACTCCTGGGTGGTGCCATGTGGCATCCCGTGGGGGTGCCATGTGGCAGTTTTTTACTGGTCCAAATGGAGCCCTGAAAAGCCTATTGGCAGGTGACACGTGGCAGCGTCTGGTGCTACCACATGGCATATTGACATCAACAACCTTCATGCTGACATCATCCTGCCATGTCAGCTGCTGACGTCAATAGTACGGATGATGATGTGGCCCTTGTTGACTTGCCCTGTTTGACCACAACTTTGACTGCGGATATCTTTCAATCTGTAACTTCGTTTGATGAGTCGTTTGTGTCGTTAGAAATCTTGCGACGCGCTCTTCACGATCATGCCATTTTCACTGATTTTTGGGAACTTTGAATTTTTGTCCTTTCTCTGTTTGCTAGAGCCATTTTGAGCGTTTTGAGTTGCCTCTGTGAGTTTTGAGTTGTTATTAGCCTTCTCTGGATCCTTTTTGAATCAACCAAGGCATAATTTAATCATTACATCAATGTATCATGAAAAAATTCTGAGATGATAGCTTGGTTTTTTTTTTAAATTTTCCATATGCATTAGTCTAGAGCGAACCCAACTTTTGAGAGCCTGTAAGCTTCCTAGTTACTGACCTTATATACATGATCGAAAGAGATGTATGAGAATTCCTTTGACTTATTTTGGATCTCTTGGAATAAAGGAAGCAATGTAAAACTATGAATATTGAAGGCCCCAATCATCCATTGAATTACTCGCAAGGAATCTCCATGGATGTGCAAATGAGCAAGGCCTTTTTCACGGGCTATGTGAAGAGTGAGTTTGAGTAACACGAGTTTACATAAATTGTTGATCTCAATCCCAATACCATTGAGAAAGAAATGGAGTGATCATTTGAAAAGTGGATAATGCCAAAGGCTCCTCCTCTAAGTGGGTTTCCTTAAGAAGCCCCATCAAAAAATGCCCACAACATGTCTTTTTTTCTTTTTTAATCGGAATTTTCTGAGGTCTAACAAAGGGAACTCAATCTCCAATCTACAACCAAACATTGTTTCAATTATTTGTTCATTCATGTACCACTTGAATTAAGGGGAAGTCAACCAAAAAAAATATTACAGTGTTTGGATTGGATTGTTTGTTTCCTTTTTCCTCTCATGAGTAGGGTAGTTCAATATAAAAGTTAATAAATGAAAGTAACCCAGCATTGTTTCAATTATTTGTTCATTCATGTACCACTTGAATTGAGGGGCGGTCAACGAAAAAAATATTACAATTTTTGGGTTTTTTTTGTTTCCTTTTTCCTCTCATGGGTAAGGTAGTTCAATATAAAAGTTAATAAATGAAAGTAGAGATAGCACTTTCACTAAAAGAGTAACCAACAACATGGAAGAGAATTGCTTCATATCGAAGAGGAGCTAAATGTGGTTATTAGAATTTCTTATTTGCAAAGTTCAATAGCACACCGCTGTAAACCAACCCAAAACCAAATGCACCGAAGGGGAAATGAAAATGTCCAGCAAACTTATCTGACTGTTTGTTGAGTTAATTCTCTATTCAGTGAATTAATAGCAAACTTATCATACATCTACACTACAACAATTGCATCGAATGCCAAGAAAATATCAACAGCAACAATTGCGCTGGATCCTTTCTTTTTTTCATCTGGATAAATGCAGACAAGTTTATTTAATTTGAAGACCATCTCAACTACAAGTTATATAACACTGAAATTATAAGAGATGCGCACTATTGTTATAATGCTGTACAGCTCTGATAGAATTAGATTGGAGATCAGGAAAGCGGAGCAGACAAAATCAGGGAAGTATGCACTAGACTGATTATATGAATGTTTTATAGTAAGTGAAACAAAATATATAAGCAACTCTAAAAGATCTAAAACCCACACTACAAAAAAATCTTCTAATATTAAAAATTAGAAGCATGGAGACGAAATATGCATATGGTATACCTGCAATCATACAGAAGATCTTCTGGTATTAAAATTCAGAAGCATGGAAATATGCATATGGAATACCTGCAGCGTTTAGTATATTTCATTTTTGCAGCTTAAGCATAATCGCTTAAGCATTGAGAACACATAAAACTCTTTTTGCCAACTGCCTTATATGATCGTGCTGCATGAGTGGCCCTGGAAAGAAAATGAAGCATGCACATCTAACCCGAAGGTTGAGGTACGTTCACAATGACAAGCTGCACAGTGAGCCCTCGTTCACCAGAATACCCTCCTCCTCCTTCTCCTCCTGCTGTGCTAGGGTTTGACTCGGCACAGTGAGCCCTCGTTCACCAGAATACCCTCCTCCTCCTGTGCTAGGGCTTGACTCGGTATAGTGGTACTAGTAGAAAAATACAAATCCCAGCTTGCTTTAAACCTATAAGATTAAAGATTAGCGAATTGAAAAAGCTTACAATTTGTTGTTTTAGTGGATTCATAATTTTTCGTTGTTGTAATTTATTTATTTAGTATTAATATTTTAATTTCTGTTAATCCCCTTACCTATAATTACAATTTTGAATACATAAATTAATACAGCTCATATAAAACCCTTTCTGCTCTTCCCAAATTATACAATCTCAACCATGCCACTGATTCTTTTGAATTTCTGACCTGTTTCTCCACAAAACGGATCGGATTTTAAATTACAATGCCACTGATTCTTTTGAATTTCTGACCTGTTTCTCCACAAAACGGATCGGATTTTAAATTACAATTTCGAATCCAGCACCATATAAAACCCTTTCTCTTCCACCCAAATTATACAATTTCAACAATGCCACTGATTCTTTTGAAATTCTGACAGGTTTCTCCACAAAAAGGATCGGAAAACAGAGCCGAAAAAGGCTAAAAAGTCTACTATTTACACTACTGCTTTTCGGTGCCACCTACTCCATTAATGAGCTCACTCCATTAATGAGCTCAGAAACCAACAACCCATGCGAGGCCCGCCATGCGTAGATTAGCCTTATCGTGGGACAGGCATCAAAGTTGATGACGACTCGCTGGAATAGTTAGACGTCAAATTGATGGTTTAATGTTCTGATCTCATTAACGTTTGACGCGTCAATTTTGTGGTTTAATGTTCTGATCCCATTAACGTTTGACGCGTCAATTTTGTGGAAAATTGTCAAATACGTTTTCAGAGATTGAAAGAACGTTCTACAAAACCTCAAAGTCCAGGCCTGCCATCGTCCACGCTATAAGGCACGTGCTTAACGACAACATGACGGCGCTGACCGATCCCTTACCGGCGCAGTTAACGTGGGGAGAACCTATCGCTGACCTGATTGGACGGCTGCGCAAAGACAACACAGAGAGATAATGACAAATCAGAGAGATCGGACGGCCGAAATGCACTGTGCATAGGCCTGATCGGAATCCCAGAGATGGCTCGAACAATATCTTTGACCTCTAGTAATGAGTTATATAAATTTTTAATGGAGGCAGGTGGGTAATCCCGATCTTGAATGTTTTCTAACTGGGCGGGTAGGTAATTCTGATATTGAAAAATCAATGCAATTAGAAGGCCACGCATCATCAATGCTTGCATTGGACACACATTTGGGTGCGTTGATATTNTAATGGAGGCAGGTGGGTAATCCCGATCTTGAATGTTTTCTAACTGGGCGGGTAGGTAATTCTGATATTGAAAAATCAATGCAATTAGAAGGCCACGCATCATCAATGCTTGCATTGGACACACATTTGGGTGCGTTGATATTGCGGTGCAACACACGCCTGTAACGAGGAGAACACACACAGATCGGCTACTTTCGGCTGTTGGAAGCGTTATTAATCCTTCTCCGTCAACTAATTTTTTCGCAGCTCTTCGTTCTGAGGTGAGAGATGTTTGATTTGAGATTTTTCCTGTTCATTTTCGTTCTTTTTCGCGGGAAATCGTTTCCCTGCTTTAAGGAATCCAAGATTTTGCCTGCAACCCTATCATATGTTGGGAATCTCCGAAGTTTGCCCCCCCTAGAGGTCGGCCGTGATGTCTCAATCGATAATTGGCTGGAAATGGAGACGAACGGGACGTTTCAGGTTCTCATGGGGTAGAAAATCCTGAAATTACTGAACTCTCTGATATTTTGAGGCTAAATTATCCCATTTTCTTTGGCTTTTGTGTTTTGGATGATACATGACTCTGCATTTATTCGAATATATGATAGCATAAATGCCTGCTTAAGGCGGGTTAGAAGTGGGGTTTTTGTTAAGAATTTTTTGTTTCAGGGTATATGGAATTTTGAGAAATTGTTTTTCTGCGGCAGGCAAATTCGCGTTCGAGGTCTTGGGACGAGGGTTCGGTTTTGTAATTTTGGGCAAAGATGGACTTTTTATCAAGAGGCAGGAATGGTGATGACTCACCATCGGAAAGGATAATCGATCAGGGCGTGCAGATGTGCCCTTTCTTGAGGAACATCACTGAGCCGACTAATTTTTTCTTCGCTTCTCCGATAAGGGTTCCGACACCGGTAAGGATTCCTCTACTTGTTCCACAATTCAGTTGGATTTGTCACAGTGGCAATCCTTATGCTTTTGATTCCTTTAGATTCATGTCACCGGTACACATATCAGAGGAGCTTAAATGCATGGGGTATTGTAACCATCTATGGGAAACTTGTGCATCAATCATATTTGTCAGCCGAAGGTGGCATTGACAAACCATTTTCGATTTTCTATTTCCTTTTGATAATCAAAACCTTTGGGCATCTTCAATTGTGAGCCTGGCAATATTCTTCATCGAAACTAGAAATATAATAGATACTGTCGTTCTCTTTTTCTCCAATTCGGTTTGAAAATGTGTAAGGGAAACTTACAATTGACTCCTGCAAGGTCTATAAACTGCAATCAAACTTGTTCAGGGGATCTACCCAGCGTCCCTGAACAGAATTTGGGCATGTCCCCTATGATGGCGATGCCCCCAATTTGTTATAGGCGCATTGACCCCTTCGTAGGAGGTGTTAGATTTATAGTCATTTTCATTAAACCAACATGTAATATGATCCGCTAATCATTACCATTGCAGATAGCTCATGTTAAGGTGAAATGTTTGAAACATTGACTCTGTGTGAGTCTTGGGAAAATTAAAACCATCACAGATAAAAGAGATCCCAACCTATATCCACAATTCCAACAATTTTTACATGGGCAATGGAACAAACTAAACACACCTCTTCATATGGCATTAGATTTTGCCTTGAACCCAATATGGTACGATATCGAAGAAACAAAGAAGAGGCCTCCTAGTGATGGAGAAGTCATGAGGGGATTTGTGACAGCAATAACAAAGATTTATGGTCCGGATTCAACGTAAGCATCCCTCATCTGAACTGCATTTTCCCAGTTTTCACATGGGTGAGGTGCTCTGGCACAATTGAGGCTTGTATGATAGGTGTCATGGCCAAGATCCAATAGATTGGTGGTACAGTTCCTCAAGCTGTGAGAGGACTTGGAACACCTAAAGTTCTATTCATGCAGTGAAGAAAAACCAGTTGGATTGTAAGAAGGCGGAAACATTCATAGTATGCTTTGTCTTCTTGCTTGGGAAGACCTGGGGTATAAGGAAGTTCCTTCTAAAGATGGAATCAGTTCAACCAGATTGCTTTAAAGTTTATATAGCTGTCTATGGTCACAAACCCAACTGATGAGCCATAGATTGAGAGGGACAATTACCAGCAGATGAGCCATAGCTTGAGAGTGACTAATTTCTTTATCATCTTCAACTAATTAGAGTAGCTCTCCTTTTCAGTTGACTTCTATTTTAATCCAGTCTGTCGATTAAATCTTCATCTCATTTTCCTTTAGGCTTAAGGCTTGGTTGGCAAGTTAGTCAGCTATCTTATTTGCAGATCTTCTGACACAGTGAAATTTAATCTCCATGTTTCCCAAGGTTACATCTTTAATCCAATTACTCTGGTAATTTAACCTCTAATTTAAAGCTGATGCTTTACCTTGCATCGGGATAATTATAACTTTTAAATTACAATCTATCTTGATCTTTTTATACCCAGCTTGAGGCAAGTCTTAATCCCTCCAATTCAGGATTTCATCTCAGCCTAAGTGTTAATATCAATTCATGTGTTCTCCACGAAAATACAATTACATTCCCATTACTGCCCCTCAAGACCCCTCCACTGACAGTCTTTGCTGGCTTTCCTTTTGCAGTCCCATGGACCATTGGAATTTCTCCCTTTGGAGGTTTCCATTGTTCATCCTGGGAATCCCCTTACCTATCCTTTATTGATAAGCTGCAATTGGATTCTGAGCCATTTTCTTCATAATCTAACCTTACTCCTGGAGAGTTATCTCATTGTCTTCAGATCACAGCCTCATGTCAGTTGTCTCTTCAATGGTTCTTGTCATTTGTTTTTCAGATTTGAAGAGGGATGAGAATTTTGTTTTGAAAGATCCTGAAGTTCCTAGCAGTCCATAAATTCCACAAAAGAAATAGTGGATGGATGCTACATATGAACTTTAGAAATTTAGATTTAAAGGGAGCTCACTTCTGGTTTTGGAAAATTTCCTGGATTGAGTTGCCCTCTGACCTGGAGCAAGATAAATCATTTTCCCAAAATTGCTACAGAGACTTTGCTATTACATAATGAAGAAAGAGATGAGTGGCATCTTCCTCATGTTGTCCACATCTACTGCATCTGGACTCTGGAGGGACTTGCAATTCCAAGTTTCTTTAGGCTAGTCTGGTTAGAAGTTTGTTTTTGATTGCTACCCATCCAAATGCCACTATCTTTGGACATACCCCTTTCTCCGAAGTCTGGTTAAAAAGGAGTCCTTTTCTACCCCGATTCCCTGAATAATGCTTGAATGTACCCTTCCTTAAAAGAGAACGACCCTTTCCCTTTGGCATTCCAGCACAGTTTATCTGGGCTTGATATATACAGAACCTTTGGCTAAAAGAGGTTCTTGAAGGAGTTGTTTTTCTACTGGGTTGCAAGTATAGTAGCAGAATTTGGCCAAATCAGACCCTTCCATATGGAAATTCAGCCAAATTCCCCCTCAAGTTTGATTCAGACCATACAAAAATCACATATGGCAAAAACACTAATCTTACTTCAAAATTTTAATATAATAATTAAATTTTTAAAATTAAAATGGAAACCTCAAAATATTTGGTAAATAAGGTGTATTATGAGTTCTCTCCCTGTAAGGACCATTTTCAAGCATGCTTTCCAAGAAATTCAAATTTCATATATCATTTGTATGCTTTTTCATATCAATCATTTAATGATATTCATACACGTTTTCTGAATGATATCAAACACGTTTTCTGAATCATATCAAATCCGAATCTGAATTCCAATACAAATTCATATATGGTAGATGTGGTTGCAAGTTATTGCCATTGGTCACATCGTTTCCATCAAGGCTCTGTAATTTCCTGAAACTGGCTGCCCATTTGATGATAGAAATCTGATCTCAAACACTTGGTCCATAATAGATTTCAACCTCCTATAGTTATTCACCAATAAAGCATGGAACCACATGTAATTTACTGGAACTATGAGCAGAAATACAAGTGACTAAGCAATCTGAAAATATAGCAGTGGAAATGACAATGAACAGTAGACAAAATCACCACATTTGACACAAGAAATTTCTGGGCAATGACCCTGGAAAAACCCACAAGGGGAAAACCAGTCTAGGAGATATTCTTCTTATTGAGCTTTTAGGAAAATTCTGAGTTTACAGCAGCAATAAATTCAGCATTAATTACAGCAGCAATATCACCTCAAAAAGCGTGCCAAAGACCACAAAAATCAGACCACAATCTCTGCTCAGATTTCAGCTGTATGGCCTCCTTGACAGAAAAACCTCCTTGAAATCTGTGCACTGCTGCTGCACCTTTGTATACGGATTCTTCCTCATCTAGGTGCCTAGAAAATCATGCCAAAACCCTGCTGAGATGGCTGCCTCGATTTCTGTGTCTGAAACAGCTGTACGGCCTCCTCAATCCATACTGTACGGACTGTCCTTTAATGCTGAAGATATCTTGGGATGCGTGCCTCCTCCCCTCCTTGGAATTTGTGCCAATCCCACTTTGCTGCTACTCTTTCCTCTAGCTCAAACTCTCTTGGTCTCTCTCGGAATATGAGTGACTCTTCATATTCCTTTCCAAGCTCTCCTCAAAGGTTTGCCCCCTCTTCTCTCTCAAGCTCCTTTTATGCATCTTTAATGTGTAACTGCCCTAACCCTTGGTCTTCCAAAGAGATGAACGGTCAAGATTAGATCTTGCCCTTTGGAGATCAATGGTCACGACTTAATCGTCCATTGAGTTCACTTAAATCACTCAAGTGACCCAAAAATTGTAAAGTCACTTTTACCCATTAAATAATAAAAGACTCAACTTGACTTTATAAACTCACTTAAGAGAGAAACATGCTCAGTTTCTTTTACATGTTGAGCACCGGCAATGCAGAAGTACCTCCGAGCTACCAAAATCTAACATTTATGATTTGAGTTATGCTCCCCCAGTCGCTTACTTTTATCCATCCTTTCTCTATGAGCTGACCCTGGATCCCAACTCCCTCAGTCCATTTGCAAAGTGAGGCTTTCTCCTAGGTTGTTAACTGCAATTTCTAAGATTCTTTCCCCCTAGACCAAAGAAAATTCTTTACAAGACTCTTTATTTTCCAAGAAAAAAACTTATATTTTATATTGCAAGCATAAATTAAATATACATCAGACGTGCCTTGCTGGCACTACCCCGAGCCTAGGTTTTCTATTTCTTCATCCTGTCGAAAATGCCGAGTCTAGAGCTCCTTTATACAGTCCTCTCAGTGGCTCTTGGCTTGAAACTGTCTGGCCTTTTCCAGATACAAAAAAACAGACAATTGGAAAGAACCTAAAGATTGACACAGAACTTTCTTTGAATATTCAAAAAGTCGTCATCTCTAGGGCTTGATGTCATCAGAACAGAGATTTTGTATTTTCAGAAGACATTCCTTCCTCAGAAAATTTTGCTTCATAAAGCTTGCCTTCCTGCAGATTTAAAGCCTCCTTAGAAAATCTGTCTGCTTCCTTATTGAATTCTCTGAACACATGTTGGAAGGATATATCCGAGAATTTGGATTTTACCTCAATGTCTCTTTCTATGATTGGTTGTAAATGCAGATTTTCTACCTTGTTCCTTCCTTTTGCCCATTCTATAATAAGGTTGGAATCCCCCAGGACCTGTAGAGGAGTGATTCCTCTTTCTGCAGCTTTTAGGAGAATACATAATGCATAAAATTCTGCCCTATTGTTTGTCCCCACTCCTGCTGCATATTTAAATATGATAAAGTGCTTTTATTGCAAATATAAAATGCCTCCTGCTCCACTTGAATTCTGATTTCCTTGGCAAGCACCATTGAATAACCCCCAAGCCACTGTTTTATCAATTTCTGTCTCTATCAAAATTCTTGTATTCTTTACTTTGCCTGGTTTCCAAATCCTTTCATAAACATATGTAACTTCATGACAAACTTGTATAGGGAGTATTTATTTATCCTGGAAGATCATATCGTTTCTTGTGTTCTATCACTGATCTGTCTCTGTACCATCCTTCAAAACAATCATCGAGTGCGCAACCTTCCCACTTCCCTTTTCCTCCAATCATCTTTATTGTCTCTGTCCAAACTTCTCTTTCATAAAGACAATGGGTTAGCAAGTGAGCTGAAGTTTCCTCTTAAATTTTACACATCATACATCTGTTTGACCCCTGCCAAGTTCACTTCTGGCAAATGTCCCAAGTAAGGATTTTATTTGATAAGGCCAACCCCATGAAAATCCTTGTTTTCAGAGGATTGTTTAGCTTCCATACAGCTTTCCATCACTATTTTCTATCATTATCTGTTTCCTCTTCCACCTTTGCCTTGTACCCTAGTTTAGGAGTGTAAATGCCATTTGCTTTATTTTTAAACAAACCAGTATATCATCTTCATCCCCGATTCTTATTGCACTATGATTTAAATTTAGTGTGAATTGATTCCGTTCTGCTGCAAGATCTCCTTGGAGCTCCAGTTGATAGGCTCACTTCACCCTTTCTTTCATATAGTGCTAGTCCCTAAATCAGCTGCATCTGCTATGTGATAGATTCCCCTCATGTCGAGGGCTTTTTTTCATGAATCCAAAAGTCTGAAATTTCCTGAGCTCCCCATCCATGGGTCTTCCCTGATTCTGACTCTGTTTCCCTTCCCTATTTTCCATGGAATCAATTTTCCTACCAAAGGAAAATTCCTCACCAGTGCCTTCCAAATGAGTAAAGGTCCTCTATGATTTTTGGACTCCTTTCTGACCCAGTCCTCAAATTATCTGTTGCTATGTATTTCTCCACCATCACCTTTCCCCATGAGCCATCATGATGTATCATCCTCCACAGAATTTTAGCTACCAAGTCTTGTCCAAAAAGATGGATACTATTTAAGACCTTTGCTCCATCTTCTTTGGATTTTGCCAATTTCCTCCATCTGACCAGGGAATCCCTTCTTTCTCCCTTTTCCCCGACCATAGAAAACCAAAACACTTTCTTCAAATCTTCTCCAAAATTCCCTTTGGAATGCGAGCTAAGGATAACCGATATACTGGTATCCCTTTGAGAACAGATTTGACTAATGTCAATCTTTCTCCTCTAGAAAGCCATCTGTATCTCCAATTAGATACTCTTCCTTATATCTTCTCATACTACCAATACCGATCTTTTATTTTATAATCATTTGATTTAAGATTAAAACCCAAATATTTTATTCCATTTTCAAGTGTCCTCGGGGTAAATGGGAGAATTGAAACAAGTTGCTTTCTACATCCTCTTCCAATCCACTGAATATAATTGAAGATTTATGAACATTGACTTACATTCCCGTTGCCTTGCAATAGAGATCTAAAATGTCTTTGTTTTTCCTATCCTCTCTAGCTGTTCCCATCCCAAACAGCATTACATCATCCAAGAATAACAGATGCATTAAGGATAGCGATTCTCCCATCCTTATGCCCATAATTTCTCCTTCCTATCTTGCTGCTCTAATCATTCTACTCAAGCCTTCAGCCACCGACAGAAATAGGAATGGGGACATTGGGCAGCCCTGCCTGAGTCCTCTCGAGGCATAGAAGAATCTTAATGGTGATCCATTTATCAGAACCGCAAATGAGGCTGACCACTAGATTGCTCATCCCTGTCTGTATCAGTAGCAGCCTGAAGAATAGCCAATTCACTTTCTGATAGGCCTTGCCAGGGCTATTTTCATGATCAGCTGGAATGATTTTAACTTTTATGAGTTCATGCCATCCTATGCTGTGCCCACTGCATCATGAATCTGCCTGTTGAAGAGGAAACCAAACTGTTCTTCTGACATGAAACCTGAAAGAATATTTTTCAACCTGTTCGCAAGGATCTTGGATATAATTTTGTATAGAGAATTACATAGAGATCGGCTTATAATCATCAAAAGTCTCTGGTTCTTTCATCTTTGGAATCGGGGCAATAAAGGTTGCATGTAGTTCCCCCAACACTTTTTCAGAAGCCATAGACTCCTCTAAAACCCTTCAACTATTTCTGGAAGTTGTAAAATCCACAAAAAGACTCTGCTGTCCAGCTGTCTGGAACCCTTATCAACTATTTCTGGAAGTCGTAAAATCCACAGAAAGACTCTGCTGTCCAGCTGTCTGGTCCTGGACTCTTTGCCTTCTTGAAAGAAAAAAACATTGCTTTAAGTTCCTCTTTTGAAGTCTCTGCTTCAAGTTCCTCATTTCGTTGTTCTTCAATCAATCTTGGGAAAAAAAGATGCCATTCTAAGGGCCTCTGCGATATTAGCCCTGGATGGTTCTTGGAACTAGGTAAAGGTTTTAAAATGCTCTACACCTTCTTCTGCAATTTTTGAGAATTTTGTAGCCAGATTGCCATTTGCTTATTTTTTTTCTCTCTTTTTAATTTTTTTTAATATTTTGATGAAATGCACATCCCAGGAAAACCCACTGGGCACTTCCCCTCATTCTGAGGATGGTACCTAGGGTAAACTGGCCGGTTGCAGTTTCTGGCAACCTGACCCAGTGGGGACATCGAATGAGGCCCACAATATTTACAGAGGCAGCCAGCCTGTGGACTTGACCCCATGACTTCCTACTTGAAATTTACAGCACTCAACCACTTGAGCTAACCCACTGGGCTGCCATTTTGCTTTCTTATCCGCCAGATAGTGTTTATATTCTTTTGATGCATGACATACTTTTGGAAGACTTTTGTGTTTTCATTGCCTTCTGCAAGTGAAATTGCTATAATTTTTAACCTCCACTTTGCCTCCTCTTGCTGTAGAATCTTTCTCTTGACACTTTCCAACTTCTTTAGTTTCATAATTTATTCCTTGGAAAACAATCCTCTTTCATCATTCTCAAACAGGAATTTGATTTGATTCTCAGTCTCCATCAGTTTTTTTGGCCTTCTTTGGCTTTTTTTCCTTGCCCATTCCCTAACTATTTTCTTAATTACTTTTAGGTTCTTAGCAAATTGATACATAGCTGAATCTCCTGAGTTTGAATCATACTTCCTCCAATTTTTCATTACCAGATCTCTAATTCCCTCTTCCTCTAGCCAGGTATGATTAAATTTAAAAGGGATTGGGGGCTTCTGGTCTTCTGTTTAAATTTGAAATTTACAGCACTCAACCACTCGAGCTAACTCACTAGGCTGCCATTTTGCTTTCTTATCTGCCAGATAGTGTTTATATTCTTTCGATGCATCATGCATGACATGCTTTTGGAAGAATTTGGTGTTTTCATTGCCTTCTGCAAGTGAAATTGCTCTACTTTTTAACCTACACTCTGCCTCCTCTTGCTGTAGAATCTTTCTCTTGACACTTTCCAAGTTATTTAGTTTCATAATTTATTCCTTGGAAAACAATCCTCTTTCATCATTCTCAAACAGGAATTTGATTTGATCCTTGGTCTCCATCAGTTTTTTTGGCCTTCTTTGGCTTTTTTTTCCTTGCCCATTCCCCAACTATTTTCTTAATTACTTTTAGGTTCTTAGCAAACTGATAAATAGCTGAATCTCCTGAGTTTGAATCATACTTCCTCCAAATTTTCTTTACCAGATATCTAAATCCTTCTTCCTCTAGCCAGGTATGGTTAAATTCAAAAGGGATTGGGGGCTTCTGGTCTTCTGTTTAAATTTAAAGAACAGGAATATGGTCTAAAGATCCACCCTGCACCCACCCTTACCTAGGATTTTAATCTTTTTGATTCTTCCAATATTTCTTTTGCTACCATAAACTCGTCTAACCTCTTAGAAACTCCCTAACTTCCACTTCTAAAGTTCCTCCAGGTAGTGACTATCTAAATAGGCTCTACATTGCATACCCCAAATCTTCAAATAATTGAACAAAGTATTCTACAAGGGAATTCTGTCTGGCACTTCCCCCCCACACTTCTCCTAACTCCATTTTTTAAACTGAGATCTCCCCCTATAATCACATTATCATTTATTACTCGTCCTTGGCTTTTGAAGTTATCCCAGTAGGCTTTTCTTTCTCCATAAGGGCAGTAAAGGTTAATAATGTTGAAAACCTTTCCCAATTCTTTAGACCTCAATTCATCTTGGATGCCTGCATCAAAAAGAGATGAGGAAAATGAGTTCAAGGTAGTCCTTCCACCCTATTATTAAACCCCCCAAATTTCCCTCTAAATCTAAAGAGAAAAATGACCAGTGCTTCAAACAGGAAGCTAAGACAAAAACTGCCTTATTCTTCTCACACATGGTTTCTTGGAGAAGAATAATATCTGGTTTGTAATTAATGAACAGCTATTTGAGGGCTTGTTTCTTGTGGGAACCCCCAACTCCTCTCATATTTAGAGACAGTATAATCATGGTTGCACCTTGTCTAAGGCCATCTCTGCTCTAAGGGCCACTTTTATAGTTGGTTGCTTTTCCTTGACTTCCCTTTTTGCTCTTTTTTAGCTAGGGACAAGTAGGATTTTCTGCCTATTGTGTGGGCCCTGGGGTAATCTAGGGTATAAGGCCAATCCACCTTCAATACCTCTCTCCTCCTCTTGGATAGGCTCTTTTCTAGGTCTAAGTTTATATCTGATCTAGGATTTCCTTTCTATTCCCTAGAACAGATCCACCCCTTCTAAAGACGGTTCTGTTGGATTTGACTTCATTGATCTCTCAGGCTCAGTTGGCTTCAATATCTGGCTTTTAGCGATTTTGTCTGTCTCTTCAGGGATGACAGCCACAGGATCTCACAAATCCCTATCCATGTTCTAGGTGCTACTATATGTGTCTACTTCTAAAAATTCTTTTTCTTTCACCCTTTTTAAGCAAGACAAAGGTTGAAAATTTATAGAGGACTTACCATTTTTCCAGACATGCATGTTGAGACTGTCTTGCCTTTAATTTCTTTTGATTCCTGATTTAGGGTTTCTTGAACAACCCATGCTAGGGTTTCCTCATTATTGCCCTTTTCTGCATTTCATAATCCTCTTTTCTAGGGGATTTGAGTGGCCATGGGAAATTTGCCCCTTTTTCTTCCATATCCACCGATGGTCCTTTTTTGAACAATCTTTCCAGACATGTCCCACTTTGTGAGTCGTGACATTTCAGGCATCTGAATGGGAGCTTCCAATAGTCCAATATTTGAACAAATCTCTATGATCCCCACATTATCTCTATCTCCTCCGGTTAGCCCTCCCTTAGATCCATTTCTACTAGGATTTTAACTTTTTTCCTGTCTATTTTAGTCTTGAAGTCCTGCTCGAAATCTATTAAGTTACCCAAACCATTCCCTATCATGTTTCAGAATTTCCAGGTTCCATAGCTCCATTGGAAGACAAGGCATTATTACCCATATTGACTGATGGAAAGAATTTTCACTTCTGGGATTGAACCCTGGTTCCAACACTTGAAGTACAGAGTAGATGGACCCCAATACCGTTTCTTCACCATGATTTTCTCCTCATCCCTATCTGTCTTGAATTTGAATGATAGCCAGCCCCGAATCAAGGAGTGGAATTCCAGATTGTACCCAAGGGTTTCCTTCCAATTCTTCTATCTATCATTGATTCCTTCCTTATGGATTTCCCCATAAATTTACCTGTAAGCGCCCTTTCAGACAGTGTCTAAATTTCTTCCAAACCCACGTCTTCTCCTAATAAGTAATACCATATGCACCCTTCCCTTCCGCAATCAAATGCACTTTTTACATTTTTTACACCCTCTGATTCCTGGGCTTACATTCTTTTAGTGTTCATCCACACTACCACCTGCCTGCTCAGCCTGAGATAAAGCTCCGAGTCCAAGTCCTGGCTTGCATGAGGGTTCTGTAAATGCTGAGGTAATGTAGGGGAATTATTTCTGTTCTGTGGAGTGAATGTGGATATCTAGATTCTACCCTACTGCGGATTCCTGTCTCTACTAACCCTTGTTCGTGCTGCCCTCCGGGATTAACCTCCTTGGATACTCCTAGGCTCTAGCTCTGACAGGTTGATGGACTACTCTTTCCATTCATTATCAGGGTGCTGAAGCCTTAATTTGTTGTCCTCCTCCTTATTATGACCCAGAACTTCCCATGTGATTAAGGACTGCCATCCTTTGTGCACTCTTTCTATGGTTTTTTCAATCTGAAAGTCCACTCCTTGCCTTTGGTTCAACTCATTGTTGTAGGCCCTAGTATGCTTCCACACTTCGACTACCTTCTCCTTAGTGCAAAAAATCAAACCCAGAATATGCTCTTCTCCCTCCTCATAATCAACCTTCTCTTCCTCCATATCACCTTTGTACCGTAGACCCTAGTATTCCATCCATACCGTAATATTCCCTTTACAAGACTAGAAGCCTTTTGGAATATACAGCATTGGAAAATTGGGATGGCAGTTAGAATTGGTCGAGTGAGTAAAATCCTGCTGGCCAAGGTCAGAAGCCTATTTTGCCAAGCAGAAATTCTTGCCTCGAACTTGTTTGTGTTATCAGTCTAATCCCTCGGTCTGGCCTGCTTATCAAGGAGAGACATTTGAAAATTCAAGACTTTGAGGATCCTAGACTGCAACCTTAGAGGAACATTTAGGAAGAAGTTCTTAGATTTTCCTTCCCCGATTTCTTGCCCCAAAGCTAAGTCAAACAGACTGAGAATTCTATGAAAAGCTTTTTCTTCCTTGACAGTTGCCTCTCCCAAGAACTTAGTATCACCATCTAACTGCAAATGAGAGACAGGCAGTATCTCATAGCTGTCCTAAGTAATGTTTTTAAACTTGGCAGACTCGGACTCGGCTGAGTTGACCGAGTGGACCACAAGCTGAGTCAACTCAGTCCTCTGCTCAGTTTGGGGGACTGGTTTGGTACTGAACTGGTCGAGTCAATGCAAGAATCAGTTGGTTTGGTACTGAACCGGTCCTACTTGGCAAACTCCGTACCTACCCTACTTGGTCGAGTTGGTCCTCAACCTCACCACAATGCAGTTTTGAAGGGAAAGTTGATTTAACAAAAAACTTTCTACCTAAACCCTAAAAACATGAAAGCACTAGCTGTGCAACTCATGCTTCTACTAGTACTACTACTGCAGTTGTAGATGTCCCTGAAGAGTCTCTGTCTGACAAGTCCGACGACTCTGAGCCAGTGGATGATCATGCTGAGGATCCCATTTCTAGCAGTGGTGATGAGTTTGATGATTCGTCATGTTGATCAGTGATTTGTAGTAGGCTAGTAGATTGTAGCATGTTTTTTGGACTCTTAGAGGCCATTTAGAACCTCATTGATTATGTATTTTGTTTCTAATTTGTATTGCACTTGGTGCCATTTTGATATATTAACCCATACATGGTATATACATGAACAGACTTTGCATATTTTGTCTCTGATGGTTTGGAATCTTTAAAATATATTTTTTTCATTAAAATTTAAATATTTTATATATTTTTTAGTAAATCGAGTCATTAAATTCAAACCGGTCCAAGTCATGGCCAAGTCCGAGTTGACCCTCATCCGATTCCGAGGCCAAGTCCAAGTTTTAAAACATTGGTCCTGAATCAGAAGTCCTGACAGGATGATACAAAATCACATCAAAACAAAAATAAATGTATCTCATGAGATAAATCATGGAAATGAAAACAGCAGATTTCCCCTTGTTTGCTTAATGGAAAATGGTCACAGTATCCTCAGAGCTCATTCCCCTAACTCACTTTTGCGAAATGAGGGTTAAAAGACCAAGAATCTGGTTATAAGGCGAGATTGACGTGGACAGGGTGTTAATTTCGATTGACTTGAAATACTTACTGAAATTATCGCGATAATTTCAAAAGTTGAAATTATTGTTATAATTATCGCAGATATTATTGGCTTGAGGAATGCCTCGTGATATATTGCAATATACGCGATATATCGCCAATAAATGTAACACTACCTCAAACCTATAGAGGATCCAAAGATGTTTGTAGAAGACCCATGGACAAAAACTGAGAAGGATGCAGTGGAGAAGCATTCTTTGATTCAAACATCCATTTATCCCAATCCTTTGTGAATGTGAATCTTTCTGAAATCCTATTTGAAAACTGCCAAGTTACATTGTTGTATGCCTTTGCCAGATCCAATTTCATGGGTATTCCTTTCTGTTTTTTGATCTCATTTAAATTTTTAATGAATCAACTCTTGAACTATTACCTGGTTGTCCAGCTGTACCTCCCTGCAACAAAACTTCCTTGTTCTTGCAAGATAAGGGAGGGAAGCAAGAGTTTCAGCTTATTAGCTATCGCTTTTGTTGTGGTTTATACGAAGTGTTGCAGTGAAGTTTTGTCTTTAAATTGGCAAAGTAGGAGAAATTTTCCATTTTAGGAATCAAAGCCGAGAATGAGGAATTCGGAGCATTTAGCATTTTCCCAGAGGAACATGGTTCCTCCACTGCATCCAACAAATCATTGTTAACTACAGGCCACATCGCTGAAAAAAGTCTGTAGGGGAACCATATGGACCTGGGGTTTTATTCTTTTTCAAACTGAAAACTGTTCCTTGTAACTCCATTGAGACTGGTATCCTTGGATGTGCATTTTAATGCTATGAAATAAAATGCATGAATGTTATTTAGAATTAGGTCCTGGCCGGCAGATCTATTTATTGCCAGATGTGTACGCAATGATTTAAAGAAGGCAACAACCTCTTAATTAGATCTGGGCCTTCCAACTAATTTCCATTCCTATCCTTTATCCTTTAGATTTTATTTTAGTTTCTTTGAGCCAGAGTTGCCTTGTGGAAGAAGGCTTTTTTCTGTCCCCATCCTCGAGCCACTGGATTCTCAACTTCTGTCTCCAAAAAATTTCTTTCTTCAAATAGACCTCATCAAGATTCTTTGTTAGCTTTCCTTGTTTCGTCAGAATTCCCTTGTGATTTATTCTTGCTGAATTCTTTGTTCAACACTGTACAGGGAGGTTTCCAAGGTGAGATTTTGTTCAAAATGTTGCAAAAGGATTCTTTATTACAGGATTTATGTTTTTCTTTAATACTATAATTCAATTCAAAAAATAATGAAGTATTTCCTTAATACTATAATTCAATTCAAAAATAATACTATTGATTGTTATAACTATCCCAACAAGTTGTTTGACAGTGATATTAAATTATCTAGGTGTGACTAGTTGGATGCCACACACTTATTCTTACAACCTAGCCTAGAGTAACAAGGGATGAAGGAGGAGTTTCGAGCAACTTAAGACACCTCAAGTGATGCAATACATTCCTGGGGGAGAATACTCTGCTTCGGCTCCCGGGGCTTGGACGGTCATGGCGAGCAAAGTACCCGTTCGGCAGCTCTTCATAGGCGGCAAATGGAGAGCCCCTCTCAAAGGAAAACGCCTTTCCGTCATAAGTCCCGCCACTGGAGAAACCATAGGCGGCAAATGGAACGCAAAGCAGTATTCCGGCGACTTGGAGGGTTCGGCCGCCTCTACCTTCGATTTGCAAAGGCAGCTCGCGACTGTGGCGCTTAGATCTGAAGGATCCGGCCCCGTTTCTTCCTCTTTCTCATACATTTCTCCTTCCTCGGCCGTTTTCCAGACAGATGCGCCAGATCCCACGAGATCGCCGAGCGACGGCGTGAGGGTTATGCGAATGAAACAGATCCCTAACAGGGAGAAGGAAGCGGCGGTCTTTTGCAGGGCTGAGGCGAACCAGCGAGTACTAAACCCTAGCCGCCGCCGCCGCTGCCTTAACCTAAAGACTGGAAGCCATTCAAATAGCAGAGACCTCAGGGATCTTCGGCTTTTGGGGGACTATCCGCCTTTGCTCTGGTGCAGATATCTATTGAAGAGCAATGCAGGAGCGATGATTCATTCTGAACATTGCGGCAAGACTAGCTCTGAGATCACGGCAAACTTCCCCCTTTTTATAAAGACCATTGCCGGATCTTCTCTTTGCTTGCAGGTTCAAGACTCAGACTCTGTTTTTGAGCTCAAAACCCAAATCCACCAAGCTACAGGGACTCCGCCTGGATTCCAACGACTAATCTTCGAAGGCCGACAGCTTGCAGATGGCTCTCTGCTACGGGACTACGGAAATCTAAAAAATGCAACCTTTTTTCTCACTTCTCGGTTGCGTGGAGGAGCGCCCTCAGCCACTCATCCAAGCTCTTACAAGCAGGCCGTGAAAACAGGGACTTCCGCTCCTACGGGGCTCAAGGCCGAAGCTTCAAAAGCAAAGGAGCCCTTTGGAGGTGCCTTCATTATGGAGCAGTGCGCAGAACCTCCAACAGCAGAAGTCGAAGACCCCCAAGTCTATGGCTATGCCTATATCTACCAGGCCAAAGCCCTCATTTGCCGCTTCAACGGACTTTGGCCCTCGGCCCCTGCAAAATGCAACCTTTTTCTCACTTCTACATGCGGAGGAGCTCTCTACCATTCATCCAAGCTCTACAAGGCCAGGAACAGGACTCATTTCCTATGGGCTCAAGGCTCAAGCTTCCAAAAGCAAAGGAGCCTTGGGAGGTGCCTTCATTATGGGAGTAGCAGAACTCTGTCACAGCCCAAGACCCTGAGTTTGCTATGAGTTGAGTGATTCAATGCCAAAGCCCTCATTTGCCTAACGGAATTTCTGGGCCTCTCGCCCCAAGTATTAAAGGAATGGGTTAACAGACCAAGCTCAGAGGGTCATGAGCTAGTGCTCTTTCCGCCCAAGGGTTCTTCACATCATTAACTCTCCAGGTTTAATGTCAATGCGTGCTGGAACAAGGTCCTTGGTTCTGGGGCGGATCTCTGTCTCCAAATGGTTGGTCTCTCGATTTCAACTCCATCACCATGATGTGCCATGATCAGCACCGGTCTGGCACATCTGGGTCTACTCCCTCGATTTATTCTTCATCTTTTTACTCAATTTTGGGCAATGCACTGGGATTTTATCAAGATAGACAGAAGAGTTTAAAGGATTCACACCTTCGCCAGATTCCATGCTGAAATTGACTCCTACTGCTGGGCTTCCTGGACGATCTTGCATGCAGATTGGGGTGATGGAGACTTTCATATGATGGTCGATGAGAACATCAGCTGGAGTGCCAAGCCCGGCAAAGAAACAGTAGACCTCCAGCAACTTGTCCATTTCACCCTCTCCCTCAACTTCCTCGAGCACGAAAAGAGCCACTGGTTACAAGGACCAAAAATCTCAAAAGCCGCCTCAACCCTTCCCCGACAACAAGCACATCACAAAGTCAGCTCTTCGCTTTCCTCATTGCCTTGTTCCATCTTTCTCTCAAGAACCAACTCTCAATCTAAAACCTCGGCACTTCTACATAAAGCCTTCATGATCATAAGTCATGATTTCAACTCCCGCAATTAAGTCCCTGCACCCACCTCACAAAAAAGGGGAGACAATTGACACAATCATGATCACCGAATCGCTCCCAAGACCCTGGCTGACCTCATGAATCGCATAACCTGACAATGTATTAAAATAAACACAACCTAATTCAGCTCAAGATTATATACTGGACACCAACAGGTAATGAGTTTCAGCTCCTCCTGTTGGATTGATGTTCGCAAAAAAAGGTAGAAAGGATCCTAACCGGCCAACATAATGATCCGACCCTTTATCCATATCTTGTAATGTTTCATCTTGCTTTGCCTACGCGCTCTATGGGGCTTTCTTTTAGCATAGGATAGTTTCAAATGATCCCATGTTCTTTTTCTGAGGGGTCTTCTCCCATTGGCAAATTGATGTATCACTTTGTAGTTTTTTTCATGAATTGAATAGAAGGATTCTCCTTTCTAGTAAAAATAAAGAGAATGAAGATGAAAAAAATAACAATAGGAGGGTGCCAATGGCATGTATGCTTTTCTTACTCAATGGGTGATAGTTAAATAAGGTTAGCAATGTATTAAAGCCTAAGTCACTTAATACATGACACGACACTTGAGCATTGAATAAAATATGAGTGTCGACACGGGCACGACGACTCTTTTAAAATGAACATACATGTTAGTATATATATATATATATATAATTATGAATTACATACAAAAATGAAATAATTAATAAAATTGTAAACATTTAAATTTTGCATGAATGATGTGTGATACAAATATATAACTAGGCACTAACATAAATCATGAATCATGATAAATATTAAAAATCATAATGACAAACATAAAAATTTGAAACACACAAGAAATTCAAACCATAAACTGAAATTTTCTCATTAAGTCATCAAAAATCAAAATGTATTACATAGACACCGACTCCTGAGCCACTGCTACAGGCTACAACATAGCTACAGGCTACAATCTACAGCCTACAGGCTACTATAGATGGGAATGCCAGTGGAAAATACAAAACAAGGTAGAACAAGATACTAGAAACGTAGATAGAAGAATCCCATAGCAAAAGACTGTCACTGGTCTGCACAGTAGTCATCTGGCTCCACTAAATCCCTTTGGAAATCCTCTTCTCATCTCCACTCAAATCCCTTTTGTTGCACTCTAATCCCTCTTGCTCCAACTCAGTAAAATGAGACAAAAATGCAATAAAAAATCGTTGAGTAGGTCTTCAAGGGCTGCTTTTCTCTGTGGGACAGACCTGACATGTTTTTCTGCAGTGTCGGACACGTTTTAAGGACGTGTCCCGTTATCATGACATCGCTGAACCAACGATCCGACACGTGTCAGGGCGAATCGTGTCAAATGCCCTCAGCTACACACTTGAGGGGGGTTTGGATGTATTCTGTTACATAGGTTAAAGTTGAGCTCTAGGATGTATTTTTCTCATAGTAGCCAGAATTGGCTTGACAAATGACTTGGTGAGGCCAAAAAGTAAGAGTACAACTCAGACCTTGTAATAACTTGGCAAAAAACCAGTTGACTTGAAGGACCCTTTTTCACTGTTCTTTTTTTATATAGTGACTCATAGGGGACAAGCTTTTGCTGGGCTGTGTTGACTCAGTTCAGTTTAGGCACCGAGCCCGGTATGACTTACAAATCCGAATTGTTGATCTGAAATAGATTACTATATAATTTGTCATCCTTTTGTTACTTTCTGGGATGAAGATTCAGACTGATCCTGCAATCCATTGAGTGGGGTCGAAATTGAAAACTGCACATTTGTGGCCCAAAATTGCACTTTTTGGGGTCAAAAGGCCTCATTGGCCTGGCCAATGGCTCCAGGGGCTACTACACGTTGATAGCTTCAAAATCAGCTATTGTGGATCAAAAACAGATTCTGTATTTTACCATCACAGTACCAAGTGGGTGCCATGCCATCTCTCATTACTCATAAATGTGGAGTTAGTCACGTGTGGACTTTCAAGAAGATTTTAGAGGGTCTAAAGCTGATCCTTGCCCTGTTTACTGATTTTAGCATTAGTCTTGATCTCTTTATTATCATTTGGCTGTCTTAATTTTCCTCCATATGGTCTTGCTTAGTAGTAGAATTGTTAGGTCACTGTTTTGTATGTACTTGGGACTATGCTAAAATCATAGAGCACTTAACCAACAGGTCTGAAAATGTTGGTATTGCATGTGCAGGTCAAAGGAGGACGGGGTCCCATTTTTGAGGATGGACCCAGTTTTGAGACTGCTTTCAGACTTTTTCATGGCCGTGATGGGGTGGTTCCACTTTCTGGAAGGTCATTGGTACACATTTCTGAGACATTGTCTGATGCAGACAATACTGCAAGTGCAAAGTTTCACCCATTTGCAGCATCAGCAGCAACTGTTAGCCTATCAGCATTTGGGCCTGGTGGTCCTTTCGGTTTTGAATTTTTCATGGGAGAGCACAAACACAATAAGAAAAACAACAAGAGGAGAGAGACAAATGAAAAGAAGTCAGACCCCTTACAAGAGGTAACTTCAGCATATTGGGTAACCCTACAGTTTTCTGCTTAAATCTGTGTAACTAAAGCTCCAACTTTACTCCTGGCCAAACCTACAACATGCAGGTTTCTGATATTTAGGATTATTCATTAGAAGATTTGCTATTTTAACTGTCCTTGTCATTATAAGGCTATGTGCATTTATTCTTCCTTTGATTTATGCTGATGTATTTCTGATATTTTGTATTGTCTCAGGCCTTCAGAAAAACTTCTTGTTTTAAAGGCATCTGAATAATAACTCAAAAACTATTTTGAATTAGATCTGTCTGTCAGTTTCTTTTATTGGGTGATAACTCCATGAATTTTGTTTTCCATGACTTACTTTACACCTATTATTTATTCTTGCTGTAGGATGTTGCTATTTCTATAAAATCTTATTGTTATTTCATCGAAATGATGAGATTTATTTTGCAATATTGTAGGGTCAAGTTCACGAGGCAACTGGCATTGAATGGCTGGAGACAGGGAATTGTCCAATTGCCAAATCTTATCAAGCTGTGAGCAAGGTTGTGCCTCTGGTTGCAAAACTTTTGCAACCCCCACCTGGAATGAAGATAAAATGTCCCCCTTCTGTGGTTGCAGCCCGTGCTGCATTGGCAAGGACGCCCTTAGTGAAGTCTTTGAGACCAAAACCATTACCTGCAAAGATGCTTGCAATTGGGCTTCTGGGAATGGCTGTTAATGTCCCATTAGGTGTCTGGAGGGAACACACACAGAAGTTTTCACCAGCGTGGTTTGTTGCTATTCATTCTGCAATTCCCTTTATTGCAATGCTGAGGAAGTCTGTAAACATGCCAAAGTCTGCTATGGCTTTCACAATTGCAGCGTCCATTCTGGGTCAAGTGATAGGGTCAAGAGCAGAAAAAGCAAGACTTAAGCATTCAACAGATATGCCCAATGTTGTGGATCACACTTATGAGCATGTGAATGTGGAGACAAAATCTCCAATTCCTGCAACTGTTTATGTCTCCATTGATGAGAAGGGCACAGTGAACCCCCACTGTGGAGCTAAGATATGGGATTCTGCTGAGAGTATTAATCCCTCTTCTGATCCTGTTAGTGTTTATTAATCTTCTTGTACAATAATAATTGTTCGGCTGCATGATTGTTTTGGAGTGCCCTAAAGAGGTAACGACACCGATAACCATTGTCATTCCAAATGAGATTGATGCCCCCCAGAATTGCAGTTTGAAATTTGATTCCTGAATAAAGTTGGTGTTTTGGACTTGTATCTCCTGTGTACAAGGCATTTGCCATTTATATATTAACTAGACCTTGCAAGGATTGCATCTGGTTGACGTAGCGTGTATGTTTTCAATCTTGGCAGATCGCTGTTAATGCCCAACCTAATTGTCAAAGAACTAGCGAGCTTGACTACAGAAGGCAAGTTAGTGATGCATAGTGGACTAATTTCAACAATATCGCTTCTCCTATCATTTTGGTGATGCTATGAACGGAAACATATTTCTTAGACATACATGAAAATTTGGAACTTGTTAATGAAGTATATGTAGTGTATGGAACATTTTGGATTTTCCCATTTTTCATGAAAACAACCCTAACAACTCTACAAGATAGCCTTGTCAGAAAGGAAAGTAGCAGTTGAATTAGTAATGTCTTAAGTTTCCAAAAACATGTATGGCAATTGTTATGCTGTTTCGAGGCTTCTGATTATGTTGTCGGTATGGAACTCCAAGTCGATCTACCTTAAAAGCAAAGTGGCACCACTCTGAGTTGAGCCTTAATATCTAGGACTTGGTACTGCTTGTTACATGTGGATTGAAAACTATTAATTGTTAGGTTCCTAGCATTTGTTTGGGGATGTGGTCACATAGAGTTATCCTAGTCGTCAAATGATACGATATTGTATTTCATAGATACATTTAAATGTGTAAAGATGTTTTATATAGGAATATACCCTATATGAAGCACAAGAACCCATTGCATTTCCTAAATATATTTAAATGTTTCATTTTTTTAAATACGAAAAATTTATTTATATGAGAATATACTCTATATTAGGCACAAGAACCCATTCCCGGCTAGATATGTCGTGATAATGGTATTCTTTAAATTACCTTGATATCGTTGATTGTTTGAATTGTTCTTTTGTGTTATTGCCCCCCATTGTTGTTGAGTTCTCATTGAAGTGTGGTTGGAGTATCGTTCGCTGTGGTGGGCAGAGTATTGAATTTTAATGGAGGATGAAGAGATTTATTAACCGTTTTCTTGTCAACCATATATTCCTCCCTAAATACTTTATAGGTGTTCATATATTCCTTGATAAATATTATAAATGTTGTGTAGGGTGGTGGAAATATGATATACGATTACATGATATTTGTTTGGATTGCAAGATGAATGATCCAGAGGTTTGGGCCTTTAGATTGCATGGCTAGGGTCTGAAACTTGCCATAATTTGCTGCGTGGTGGGTTATTTTTTTACCATTAGGTTGTCCGAAAACTTCAAACTAAAATAGTATTACATCCCTACATAATGAAGAAAACAGAGTGGGTTTCCAAATTTCTAAAATGGTTTTTAAACTTTACAAAATTTGTCTCAAATTTTACAGGGGATGTATTGAAAAAAGAATTGTAGAAAAAATGATTGATGGTAATGAATAAATTGGGGTTGATTTGCCTTATTGAAAAGAAAAATATGAAGTAAAAAATAAAATATTAATGTGTAGCAATTAATTGCAAGAATGGAATTAGTATTGAATGAAGCAACAAAATGGCCCCCCTAGCCATAAATTTTTTGAGACATGAATATTGTGATCTCATTATTATTGTTAATCCCTTCTAAAAGGACATGTCAATTCTACAAGAGTAACATATTGAGATATGGATATGTGATCTCATTAGTGTACCAGAAGGAAATCGAAAAAGCTTGTAAGAGTAGTATCTGCATCATAACAATAAATAGAAGTTAGAAAAAGCCACTACTAACATGAGTGTGAATTATTATAAACTAATATAATCACGGTTCTTATCATCGCACTGAAGAAATTTAATATGGTTGAGTAAATAAGAGCAGATAACTTGAGAAATTGGTGTAGATATGATTTTATTACTTTGTACTTGTGGTTTTTCAAAATTACAGAGTAATGAATATCAAAAGTTCAAATTCCAAGAAACATGTTTTGAGTTTATGACTTGGGTTGAGAGATTGGTGTAGATATAATTTTA
>SNQJ01S0004959.1:228460-238637 GCA_010110895.2 Picea sitchensis
TATTATTAAACATATTAAGGTGGGGCCGACCTGTACCCTTTACATGACAATTAGGTTACAGGTAGGTCTGAATCTTGAACAATATATAGAAAAGGATCTGATACACCCACTAGTGCTCATCCACTAGGGGCACATCCATAGGGATGTCATAGCTCTGATTCACTGCATTAAACAGAAGAACCAGGTGTTCACACGTTCACCTGTGCTCTTCCACAGACACGCTCACTCTACAGATCTTCTTTCCCACTGTCATCGATAGGAGAATCATCTGGAGTCTTCTCATCAACTCTTCTTCTTAGAGGAGGCTATCACATCATCTTCATTTCTGTTCACACGATGATGTGCCCAACACTTTTTGGATTTCACACATTCACCTTGTGCTCAGCCACATGCACGTCCTAACTCAACATATCACTTTTACACCGGATAATCATTTGGTGTTCTTCTCACTCACGTCATGGAGGAGGTCATCTCTATGTTCCTATCTCGGTCTTAGGCAGGAACCACATACCATTCTTAGGGGCTTTCTCTCAGTTTTGTAAGCTGAGAGAAAGACTCACATAACAACTATGTTCCAGATCTCACAGGTTTGTAAGCTAGAGGATGTCTCCCATAGATGCATTCATCAACACTCTCTCTTAGCTAGGGAGGCATTCTCCATCAGGCCAAGTTTCTCACGAAAATACTTGAACTTTGTCTTGGCAAGTGGTTTAGTGAAGATATCTGCAATTTTTTCATGAGTAGAAAGATACTGTACATGAACTATCTTCCTTTGCACAATGTCTCTGATATAGTGATACTTGATTTCAATATGTTTTGATTTGTCATGAAATACTGGGTTCTCGGAGAGATTTACACAACTTTGGTTGGCACAATGAATAATAGTCATATCCATCTCATGATCGAACAAGCCTGTCAAAATTTTGCGAAGCCATACAGCTTCACGAACTACCATGGTCAGAGCAATGTATTCTGCCTCTGCTGTACTCAAAGTCACAGAGATTTGTTTTCTGCTGCACCAGGAAACCATGGTTGATCCTAGGGTGAAGCAACTACCCGAGGTTCTCTTTCCGTCCACTGCACTTCCTGCCCAATCTGCATCAGCATATCCTTCCAGACTTGGGTCCACATTTGTTGCATATATTAGGACATAACCAATTGTGCCTTGTAAGTATCTCAATACGTGTTTTGCAGCTATCCAATGTGCTTGTCTTGGTTGGCTCATAAACTGGCTAAGAACATTTACTGCATAGCAAATGTCTGGTCTGGTGTTAACCAGATACATCAAGGATCCAATAAGTTGTCGATATAAATGTGGATCTACGCCTCCTGAATCAGTGTCATTCATCTTCTTTAAGTCCATTACCATTGGAGTAGGCATGCATTTATAGTCTGTCATTTTGAATCTTTTTCAGAATCTCCAAAGTATATTTTCCTTGACTTAGGAAAATCTCGTCTGATCTTTGCCATACTTCTAGTCCCAAGAAATAATGCATTTGGCCCAAATCCTTCATTTCAAATTTGCCAGTTAATGCCTGTTTGCATTCAACAATGAGTCTCTCTGTGTCGGTGAAGAAAAAATCATCCACATATAGAACTAGAATCAAACACTCATTACCATCAATGTGATAATATAAGTTTGAGTCGGTTGTGCTTTTGTTAAAACCCAAACTCATCAGGAAACCATCCATTTTCTCGTACCAAGCATGTGGGGCTTGTATGATACCGTATGGGGATTTCTTCAATCTACATACATGAGATTTTTTGTTGTGTATAACGAAACCTTCTGGTTGTTCAATACAAACTTCTTCCTCAATTTATCCATTGAGAAAGGCCATCTTTACATCCATCTGATGTAGCTTCCAACCCATGGAAGAATATAGTGCAATGATGGATTGAATGGAGGTATATCTGGCTACTGGTGCAAAAGTATCATCATAGTTGAATCCCTCTATTTGTGATAACCCTCTAGCCACAAATCTTGCTTTATATTTTTCAATGCTTTCATCAGCAACATGTTTGATTTTGTGAATCCATTTGGAAGTTACTGTGGACTTTCCTTTTGGTCTTGGGACAACATCCCATACATCATTCTTTAGTATAGATTGATATTCTTCAGTCATGGCATATTGCCATACTTTCTCTCTTGAGTCTTCTCCATGACAAGTTGGTTCTGAATCAATAATGTGAGTCATTGCTGAAAGGTAGCTTGAGAATCTCTTATGCCTCTTTCTTTCTCTGGTTGCTCCTTGTGGAGATTTATTCCTTTATTCTTCTTCTAAAGTTTGACGTGCCCAAGCAGGTCTTTTATGTCCAATTTTGGGTAAATTACTTGGGGAAATCAAATCTGATGGAGGAATTGGATCAACTGGTGCTATTGGCTCATCTGGAACAATATTTGTCTCCCTCTGAACAACTGAATGAGGAGAAGGTATTGTTTCACCATCTATTTAGATCTTCACTTCTCTGGAATTATAAAAGGCTACTTCTTCTTCAAAAGTAACATCTATGCTTACTTCAATTTTTCTCTGACCTGGGAAGTAGATTCAATATGCTTTTGAGGATTCACTGTATCCTACAAATGTACCGTTTCTTCCCGAAGGTTCTAGTTTTGATCTCTTTTCTTTGGGTACATGAAGGTACACTGGACATCCAAATATTCTGAAGTGTCCTATCTCAGGCTTCACCCTAGTGAATGCTTCTTCTGGAGTATTTTTCTCCAGGATCTGACGAGGACTTCGGTTTTGAACATATACTGCTTTCATTGGTTTACATTAATATCAAAAATATTATTATGAAATCTTAGTCAACATGCCAAATTGTGGCCACGTTTGATCATGCTTCTGCCCATAGAGTCATGGGTAGACTCTGATCATGTGTCATTTCTTTAGTTGCCTCAATGATAGTTCTATTCTTCCTTTCAACAACCCCATTTTGTTAAGGATTGTATGGAACTGTGAGCTCCCTCTTGATCCTTGCTTTAGTACAAAAATTGATAAATTCTTTTGAGGTGTATTCTCCTCCATTGTCTGATATGAATACTTTGATTTTTCTTCCAGTCAGATTTTCAACCTGAGATTTGAATTCATGAAACTTGGCAAGGAATCCATCCTTGTTCTTCAAAAAGTAAATCCAGGTTTTCCTGCAGTGATCATCTATGAAGAGTACATAGTACAAGTACCCATTTAAGGATGCAACAATCATTGGCCCACATACATCTGAATGTATCAAGTCCAAGATTTCCTTGGATCGGTTATCACTGCTAGGAAATGATCCTTTAACATTTTTATGAAGGGAACAACCTTTACAAACACCTTCATGCTGGATCTAGATCTCTGGTAGACATGTTACCATTTTCCCTAGAGCTGGAAGAGCTCTATAATGAATGTGATCAAGTCTTCTATGCCATAAATCACTTAGGCTAATAGTGTCATGTAGTAAGGCTTGAACTGGTTTGATGGTCAACTTGTATAAGCTATTTTCTCTGACACCAATTACTTTGGAAGAGCTGATACAAGAGTCTTTGTACCATGCAAGGACACTTCCTTTTGAGAAAGTAATTTTGTAACCTTTTTCTTCAAGGGCCAAAATAGAGACAAGGTTTCTCTTCATTCCTGGTACATATAGAACCTCTTCTAATTTGAACTGCATATCTGAATCTAGTTGGAAGGTGGAAGTTCCAACTCCTCTCATGTTATATCTATCATCATCTCCAAGGACAACATGTAGATGTGTCTCTTTCTCAATGAAGTGTGTTAGATGATTTCTAATACCAGTCATGTGCCTAGAGGCACCACTGTCAATTAGCCAAGTATTATCATTGATAGGAACCATACCTGAGAGTGCTGAGATGTTGATGTCTTCATTGCTTTGGAGTTTAGTGTTGAGCTTGCTTCCCATCATGAATTTGCTCATCTTCACAAACCCTTGTCAACTAGGCTAGAAAACCTAATGGCTAGGCTAGGCTAACACTTTTAGGTTTTGTTGGGCTTATGACTGCCAAAATAAGCCTTTAAATATGATAGCTTCTTCAAGAAATTCTCATAAATACAATTCAGAATTTTTTGCAGAATTTTGACGAAACCCTAGAAATCCTTAGGGTCAAAATTTTGAAAATGCCCAGAATTTAGAACTGAGACTTGTTGGAGGTACGTTGAAGGAGGACATACCCTTCTATGTCTTTTTCATCCCAAGCGTTCAAGTTTTGAGTGGTGAAACTTCTCTGAAAAGGAGGCCGTACGGATTTTCTAGAAACCCTAGGAGGGTCATACAGTTTCTGCAAATGAGAGAGTGAAGGAGCTTGAGAATTCTTGTGCAATGGGATATTCAAGACCTATGCTCTGATACCATGTTGAGTTTTTATTAAGCATTAGGTTAAGCATTTAATTCATTTCAATTTCATCATGTCTTAACCATAAACAATAATTGTTGTAACAACCAAGATCACAAGAAGAAACACCATGCACAAGAACACAAGATATATCCTGGGAAACCCTTCTCAACAAGGGAAGAAAACCCAACCAAATCATTTGCTATATTCTTCAAGAGAAAAAAATTTCACCACCAAGAATGACTTAGCACACAAGAGGGTGCTTAAGCCCTAGAAGACTAGCGCCCAAGAGAGGTGCACACCTTTTGGAAAATAGAAGTGTTTGCTGAAATTTCCAAGCTCATGAGAAAGACATGATTCTACAATGGAGAATCACCTCTTACTTATTTTAGACTTGTTCAATCAACAAAGGCGTCTTATTGGCTCAACAGGGCTGACCTCTCTAAGTCACTATATAATTTATTATTATTATAATAATTAATATTAATATTAACATTAATTATCTTTTACATTTATTATTAAACATATTAAGGTGGGGCCGACCTATACCCTTTACATAAAAATTAGGGTTGTAGGTAGGTCTGACTCTTGAACAGTATATAGAAAAGGATATGATACACCCACTAGTACTCATCCACTAGGGGCACATCCATAGGGATGTCATAGCTCTGATTCACTGCATTACACAGAAGAGCCAGGTCTTCACACGTTCACCTGTGCTCGTCCACAGGCATGTCCACTCTACAGATTTAATTTCCCACTGCCACCGATAGGAGAATCATCTGGAGTCTTCTCGTCAACTCTGCTTCTTAGAGGAGGCTATCACATCATCTTCATTTCTGTTCACATGATGATGTGCCCAACACTTTTGGGATTTCACACGTTCACCTTGTGCTTAGCCACATGCACGTCCTAACTCAACAAATCGTTTTTCCACCAGATAATCATCTGGAGTTCTTCTCACTCACGTCATGGAGGTGTTCATCTCTATGTTCCTAGCTTTGTCTCAGGCAGGAACCATGTACCCTTCTTAGGGGATTTCTCTCAGGTTTGTAAGCTGAGAGAAAGACTCAGATAGCTGCTATGTTCCACATCTCATAGGTTTTTAAGCTGGAGGATGTCTCCCATAGCTGCATTCATCAAAAAAATAGTGGGAGTCTGAGAAATATAAAATCCCTCTTCCCTCGCATCTGTTGTTTTGGGAAGATCCATAAAAAATACCCCAAGGTTTTGATTTATCGATTTCTTCCTCCTGTAAATTTCTAGTCTTGACTCTCTCTACAGTAGGAGAGTATGAATAGAAAAGGGCAATGCTTTTAGTTGCTGTGATTTCTAGAGCCAAGGAAACATAATTAAAAATGAGTGTGTTTCGTGCTAACCATACTCCCCAGATTAACAGCAATGGTAGAGATCTAAAAAACTTATTTTCTCCGTTCGACCACTAGTCCTGCCAGGCCTATTCCAAAGAAAGGTCATTCCAACTGTAATGAAGTTTCAAATGTCGTAACACTTCAGTACAAACGTCTTTGAAGTATTGACATTCCAAACATATATGGAGAGTTGATTCTCCTTCTGATTTACAAAGGGAGCACCTGCCAGGGCTAGAGTTATTTATTTTCTGAAGTATATCCCAAGTCGACACCTTATTTGTTAAGACATTCCACATGAACAATCTTGATTTTGTCGGGAAAGCCAGCGTGTTGGGGATATTTTTACCATCAATTTGAGTAAATATTTCGAGTTAAAATAGTATTACATCTTCTTCATATAATATGAAGAAAACATAATACTTTTCCAAATTGCAAAGATGATTATTCAATCATACATCTTAGATTTTATCATCTTAGAATATATTGAAAACAAATTGTAAAAAAAATGGTAATGAATAAAATGGGGTTGATTTTCCCTATTGAAAAGGAAAATAAGTAAAAAACAAAATCCTAATGTGCAACAACAACTAATAAAATGGTGTCGCTGGTCATAAATTTTTTGAGACACATATGCAATCTCATTATTGTTGTTTATCCCTTCTAAAAGGACATGCCAAATGTGCAGGAATAGAATATTAAGACATGGATACATGATCTTATTATTGTACTAGAAGGAAATGCAAAAGGTATTCGACAATAGTATATGCATCAGAGCAATATTGAAAAAGTGTGAAAAAGACAAAATGAATATGGGTTTGAATTATCACTTATATAATCATGGTTCTTATCACGATAATAAATAAATGTAACATGGTAGAGTAAATAAGAGTGGATAAATTGAACAATTGGTGTAGATATGATCTTATTACTTTGTCCTTGGGGTTTTCAAAATTGTAGATTAATGAAAATTAAAAGTGCAAATTCCAAGAAACAAAACCAATTTTGTTTTGAGTTTATGACTTTGAGATGACACAAATAAATGAACTAGTTTTCCACTTTTTTAGAAGCTTGAGTGTTTAAAGATATGGGTGGCGATGGGGATGATGGAGGGTGGTGGGGTTGATTCTCTTCCCTATTTACTCACATAAAGCTTCATATTTGGGAAGGGGGTTTAAATCCTATCCTTGGATGACTTGACCAACTTTAGAGGAAGAGGGATACCCAAAATATTCTCTCTAAATTCAAAGGAAAGATTCAAAAGGATTAATTGTTTGGAGAAAAATCTAGAAATTTGAAGGTAGAAGAGCGAACATGGCTCAAGCAAAACATGAAATCAAAATATTGCACACCCATTTATCAATTTATAGGATCCTCTCATAGAGCGTGAATGAATTAAGTAGAAAATAATTATAAAATCAATGGAGAAACATATATTATCTCATTAGGAAGGGGGAATATCATTGCAATCTTTGGTAGTAGAGGCAATAAGACCTCTATGAAGTACCTTGGTTTCTTACCTCTATGAATATATTGTTAAATGGATAGTTTATAATGAATATTGGATTCTACCTAGATCATGCCCTAAAGAGGAAGTTGAATAATTAGAGAAGACCTCTTTATAATCGATGAATAGGAAACAACCACCATTGTAGATCCATTCCAAAAGAGGTGGAAATTAATAATTCCTTTGAATCTTTGGGATAAATATTTTGAAGGAACATATATTCAAAGAATTTTTAAATAATAAATCATCTTGTCTCAATGGATTGAAATTTAGAGGGAGGGTCAAGTCAAGTGATTTTTAGGAGGTGAATTCTTAGCATGTTTGATGAAAATGAATGGAGGAATAATGATCAAGGCTCAAGGGTGTAGTGTCCCCCACTACTAAACCCAACAATTTTTTTTTTTTCTTCTTTTCTGATACAAATTAAATAAAATGCGTGCATGCTAAAAATTCCCATGCAACTAACACACATTTTAAAACATGAATGCAATGAAAATCACATTCACATAACAACATATAAATGATTCTAACTTAGAGTTTATGCACATCAATTAAATCCCATGATCTAATGAAAGATATTCGGGATTTACATGCATTTAACAACATTACAAATGAAACCAAATAAACATATACACAATAGCATATAGTTAACCTAGAACATATTATATGTACAATAATTAAAACCCATATTTAAACGCAATACACCATAGGTAAATACTTATCTTTTAAAACATATGCACAACTAGTTATAGAGAACGAATATTCCACCCAACTATAGACTTGTTGTTCCAAATCGCAACAACAAGTCACCCTCAAGCTAGGGACAAAAGAGGGCGTCTCTCCTCTTTCCACTCAACTCGAAAGTCCCACAACCAACTAATTTTTCCTACAACTATCCCAACTCCTCCAACTCTCTTCTTATCAACCTGCCTAACCCAAGGAATGTACCCCTTTCTCTACAAGTAGTCCCTCAGGATGTACCATTCTTTTATCAGGGATTCCAACATAGGTTGGCCAAGAATCTCTCTAATGGGGACTCCAAGGATGCCATCTACCGGGAAAAACTAACAGAAGCAAGATGGATTCTCCACTGAAAACTCTCACACAGGGAATTCACTCTACAAGCTTGAAAACTTGCTTCTTCATGAATTTACAACTTCGATAAGCTGCCACACATGCCCACTATGGATGCCTTCAAGCTCCAATACTCTCCTCCTCTTTTCTGCCCCAAAAACTACATGTAAAAACTGTTGAATTTTAATGATTGCTTAGGCTCAAGCATGAGGTTTATTTCATTTAGCATGTACTTGAACCATAAAAAAATGCAAAAACACCATAAAAAAATGATGCAATAACCAAGATCACAAGAAGAATAACCATGCTCAAGAATACAAGAAGTATCCTTGGAAAACCCTTCTCAAACAAGGGAAAAACCCAACAATTCTTTGCTATATTCTCAAGAGAAGATCCCCCAAACCATAAACCATAGATGCACACAAAAGGGTGCTCTACAACCTTGAAAATAATGCCCATGATAGGTGTGCACTTCAACTGTATAAGTAGGTATGAAATCTCCAAATGACAAGTGAGAGTGTGTAATACTCAATGGGGATTCACCTATATTTATACAAGACTAGACACAACAATATGTGTGTCTCTTGGCACAATAGGGTCGACCTCAATAACTTAGTAATATAATTAATCATTACATAAATATTAATTATCTTTCACATATGGTGGGGCTGACTTGTACCCTTTACATCACAAATTAGGGTTACAAGTAAATCTTACTCTCATACAATATAGAAAGGATCTCACACGTCCACTAGTGCTCAACCACTAGGGACACGTCCACCTGTGCTCAACCACAGGGACGTCCTACTCAAAAGATCTCTCAACTGAGTCCACAGGAGAACCATCTGGAGTACCATCTCAAGATGAGTCAACTGAGTCCACATGAGTACAAGGCAAGCGACCATCTCAAGCTGACTCAACTCAGTCCAGAGGAGTACAAAGCAAGAGACCACATGCCATCATAGCTCTGTCCAGAGTCTGATGCACACCCATCACATGGGCACACCCAACACTTGGGATTCCTCACACATATGTCTCAACTCAGTTTAAAGGAGAACGATCTGGAGGATGTCTCATGAAGATGAAATCAACAACACTCCCTCTCAACTAGGGAGGCATTATCCACCAGGCCAAGTCTCTCACATAAGTACTCGAACTTCGTCCTGGCAAGCGGTTTGGTGAAGACATCTGCAACCTGCTCATGTGTAGAAAGGTACTGCATGTGTACTTCTTTCCTCTGCACCATATCTCTAATATAATGGTATTTTATCTCAATGTGTTTCGATTTATCGTGAAACACAAGATTTTCTGAGAGCTTCACACAACTCTGGTTATATTGGAATCCATCTCATGACCAAATAAATCTGCAAGGATCTTGCAAAGCCACACTGCTTCACGAACTGCCACACATAATGCTATGTACTCTGCTTCTACGATACTCAAAGACACAAATATCTATTTCCTACTGCACCACAAAACCATGGCAGATCCCAAGGTAAAACAACAACCAGATGTGCTCTTCTGATCCAATGCGCTCCCTTCCCAATCTACATTGGCATATTCCTACAATCTCATGTCTACACCAGAGGCATATCTCAGGCCATATCCAACTGTTCCTCATAGATATCTCAATACATGCTTCACTCCTATCCAGTGAGTCTGTCTCGACTGACTCATAAACTCACTGAGTACGTTCACTGCATGGAATATATCAAGTCTGGTGTTAACCAGATACATCAATGATCCAATCAATTGTGGTAAATATGTGGATCAATCTCGCCTGAATCAGTAGAAGCCTCGTTCATTTTCTTCAGATCCATCACCATCGGTGTAGGCATGGATTTGCAGTCTATTATACCAAATTTCTTCAATATCTCCACTGTATATTTTCCTTGACTT
>SNQJ01S0004960.1:8434-36939 GCA_010110895.2 Picea sitchensis
TCAATGAAATGCTTAAGAAATTTCAGATGGAAGATTCTAAACTAGTTGGCACTCTCATGGTTACTGGTTGTAAATTAACTAAGTTTGATGATACTAAAGATGTTGATCAAACACTAAACAGATCTATGATTGGTAGTCTTCTTTATGCTACAACTACAAGACCTGATACTATGCATGTAGTTTGTCAAGTTGGCAGGTTTCAGGCTTCACCAAAAACTTCTCATCTACTTGCAGTGAAAAGAATTTTTAGATATCTTAAGGGGACAACAGAGTATGGTTTATGGTATCTTATAGGTAATCATCTTGATTTATATTCTTTCACTGATGATGATTAGGCAGGTTGTGTTGATGACAGGAAGAGTACTAGTGGAGCAACATTTATTCTTGGAGGATGTCTTGTAAGTTGGTCAAGTAAAAAATAATCAGCAGTGTCTCTATCTACTGCTGAAGTAGAATACATTGCAACTGCAACTTGTTGCACTCAGGTTCTATGGATGAAACAGATGCTGGAAGGTTTACATATGCATTATAATGAACCTATACCTATCTTCTGTGATAATACCAATGCAATTAGTTTTTCTAAAAATCCTGTTATGCATTCCGAAACAAAGCACATTCCCATTAAATTTCATTTTCTAAGAGAGCAGGTTATGCCTAAAGTTATTAAAGTGGAATATGTTCACACAAAGGATCAGATAGCAAATGTATTTACTAAACCTTTATCTAAAATGAAATTTGAAAGTCTCAGGGATCAGTTGGGGGTTTACCCTCTATAATTTCATTTCACTCTCAAATATTGCATGGGCTTCATTATAAAAATCAAACTGCATGGGTTTATTAACTATTATTGATAGGGGGAGTTGCTGCTGAAATGATACATCTTTGCAAGTGATTTTCTTTGCTTAGGTGGAGTATGGTTGATTCCTTTTCCATAGATTTCAAAAGGGGGAGAAGAGATTTAAAGTTTTCCATCAATGCCAAAGGGGAAGTTTGTGGGTAGGGCTTGCAGTTTGCACAGGGCAGTTTACACAATAGGGCAGTTTTCACATGGAAGTTTACACAGTAGGGAAGATTGCACAGTTTGCATAGGGCTTGGTTTTGTCATTAATGTCAAACTTTAAAATGCCAAAGGGGGAGTTTGCTGGTTAGTTTGCACAGGCACCGGGGATCATTTTTCACAGGCACAGTGGTTCCTAATTTGGAGATCAACATGTCTCTCAACATACCAAAATGCGAAACCACGACTTAATCTCCATTTTGGAGTTTCAGATACCGGGAGTTGGAGGTGTCAAGGACAATCACGACAAGAATGATGAAATCATGAAATGCGAAACCATGGCTTAATCTCCATTTCGTAGTTTCAGATACCGAGAATTGGAGGTGTCAAGGACACTCACGACAAGAATGATGAAATTGTGAAATGTAAAAGATCAGAGCATGTCAAAGACTCCATTTTGTATTTTGGCAGACCGGGAAATTAAATATCAAAGGAACTTTAACCTTTGAAGTAGCGAACCTCGAAAACCCAAAAAGGACACATCAGCAAACCACGTCAGCTAAGGACATGTGGCACAATTAGGTAATGACAAGTGTCAAGCTTATTCAACATTTTAGGCACATGTAAGTCACAAATCAGAGTTAATCCACATGTTAATCCACATGTGACATCAGCAGGTTTGCATCACATCGAAACTTTCTATTTCAGGGTTTTACATATCAAGCAGAAACTCCACCATCATGAAGTCTCGAACTCCAAAATGTTGAAAGGGACTATTGTGAGTCTCAAAATCCCGAAAGGAAAAACTCTGAAATCTCGTCAAGAATCCATCTCAGTGGGTTATGTGAACCGTCCGATCACTTTGGAGATTTTGTGATCATGAATTTTATAATGTTGGAGTCACGATGAATCGAAGGGAAAAAAGTCGAAATCCCGTCAACTGTTTGATTAATAAAAGAAGGGATCAAATTATGAAGTTTTGTTGACCATTGATCTGGCTCCATTTCATGGATTGTGACTTGGAGTGTTGAGACTCCTCACCACAGGAATGTCGAAATGCTGAAATACTGAAATGAAAAATGGAAAAATGAACGCGAGACCCTATGCTTGTAATCCAACGGTGCTGGATACTTGGAAATCTAATTGAAGGGATATTGTTTCTCTTCACGATTAATTATTCAGTTACAATTCAGTTGGTAGAACCGAATCATGGTTCTTGGACAGTTGGCGTTTCAGTTGCTGAAGCAGTGTTCTAAGGATTTGAGGGGTAACCGAAGGGGTTGTAGAAGATAAAAAGAAACATGTAGTGACTATGTGGCATTGGTGCATATGGAATTAATGGTATAGCCATATCTCTAAGGTAAAATTCATTTATGTAAATGAATATAAAACCGAAATAAAATCATACAGGGACAGTGAGAAGAAATGATGAAGATATAGCAGGGATCAAGGGGAGAAGAATGGATTTTGATATGATTATATAAACAGAGAGGACTTGAATGATGAATCCTTTACCAGAGAAGATAAAGAGTTGGTTTGTAGGTTCTTAGTGATAGAGAAGGATTACAGGGTGGTAGGGAGGAGCAAGGGGAGACTGTAAAAGTATCCTGTACAAGTTGGTGCTTGTACATCTGGGAGTTGTAGCTTCCATTCAGTAGGTGCTGAAGAAACAGAGGTAGCAGCCTCATCTGGGTTGTAGCTTAGATAAAATAAGAATGTAAATAGGATTTGGAGCTTTCCTTTCATTCATAAGAAGAAGAGGTTTTTCCCTTTTGGGTTTCCTCATGAAAAACCACTATGTCACTGTTTCATTTATGTGATTATATATTTATTGGTTAAATGAATTACTGCAAATTAAATGTTAAAGGCATGATTTATTGATTAATAAGTAATATTATTATAAAATGAAAGAAATTTTATACAACTGATTCACCCCCCCCCCCTCTTACTTGACTTATTCTGTACAATAATTGCTACAAGTTTACATCAGTATATCTCACAATGATAGTGTGACATTGGTTCCATCATTCTACTTATACGTCAAGGTGGTTGGATGGGGAAAGGATATGTGGTTGTAGCCACCTTCTGATTGTAGCTAGAGAACATAGGGGGTTGTATCCTCCTTCTTGTTGTAGCCAAAGAATTGAGGAGTTGGAGATTCCCTTGGGTTGTAGCCTGAGAAACTAGGAGGCTCGAGCCTCCTTCCAGTTGTAGCTAAAAAACAAAGGAAGTTGATGCTTCCAATGAATGTAATTCTTAAAGACATATAAAAAAAAGCATTTCTTGGTTTTCTCTCACTTTGGGTTTCCATGCAAAACACTGGTGTACTGTGTATGTGTGTGATTCATCATTTGTTCATTGTTTATTTACTCTACAACTACTTTATGATGATGTAGGAGCATCGTTGGTTTCGTCAGCGAACACACATGGGAGGAAATTTCAGTGCTCAAGAATCATTTAAGAATCTTAAATGTCAAGAGTTATTGTGAATCCTTTGGGGAGTTGACGAACAAAAGAATATCAAATGATTGGAGGTTGAATGATCATGAGCAATCAGGAAGTTTCACTCCGAGTCCTGACTGTAACTAAACTTAGGTAGTAGTTAGGGTTTTCAGTTTTTGAGGTAGATAAGTAGTCGCAAGAAACCCTAAGGACCCTCTGAGATAAATAGAGGTTTGTATGCCCAAATGAGGCTGCTGTGAGTTAGTAGGAATTTCTGAGTTAAGTTGTTGTTTTGATATTAGTTGTAGCCATTTACTTTTGAATGAATACAAAAGAGGAAAATTGACCCAAATGGATAGTACTGTTACTGTTTGCAATTCTCTGTTATTGATTTTTCATAAATGAATGAATTTCATTATGAATGGACAAAATTGTGAATGTTAGTATAAGTTTCAATTGTTTCTCTTATGTTGAGTGAGTGCAAGGTGTGCACATAGAATGCAAGGGGTGCGTTGACGAGATTTGTTTTGATCCCAAAGCTCATGAGAGATGGTACAAAAATTTTCCTTTGCAAGGAGTGCAATGCGATTGTTGCAAGGTGTGCACCGTCACCCACAAGAACCAAGTCTTGCATAAGAATCTGTTGCAAATAGTGCATAGATCTAGTATTCGGTTAAGTTTCAAATGGACTCCATAAGAGTAGAAGTTATGAAATGCAAAGTCCCAAATTGATCACAGTCATTGATCAAAGGAAAGATCTGGACAGTCGATCTAACACCATCGCGATCTCAGATATTGGGAGAACGAATGTAAGGAGACTCCCAAAATCGTGAAACGCCAAATCATGATTTGATCACAGTTGTCCATTGAAGGAGGATCGTGGACCAAAGATCTAATCATATCGGGAGTTCCCGATACGCGAAGTCTTGACATGGTTTAGAGTTGAGACATGGGTCATGACCAGAGGTTACGTTGAGGGAAGATAAGGGAGGAAATAATACACTATAGGATCCTGTCAGAGTTTTGGAGGTCAGGAAAATTAGGGTGATTCACAGGTAAAGACCCGATGCGCAAAATCGTGAAAGGCCTTGGGTTAGGTCTGTGTTCATAGATGGTGATCATGTGAAGGAAACTCATGCCTAGCACTTTGTGCGAGCTGAGTTACCCATAGGGCCTGCAGATATTTCGTGTGGATTCCAGCAAGGAATCAAAGAGTTGTTCCATATTGAAGATTAAGAAGATCCAGTGATCGGGAAGTCAGCAGACCCTGTTGAGGTGGGGGTATTGCATCAAGTTGTATTAGACATAAAAAAAAAAAACATAATGCAGAAAAAAGAATGACGGTGAAAGAATAAATTTTGATACCATCAAGTGGTATCAGAGCTGAAGTTTTTCTTGCATAAACAAGGAAAAGGAGAGGAGACAAAAGAACTCAAATTTGTACTCTATGTGTGACAGACAGTCAACACAATGTCTTTGAGGATATGAGGAGAGAAACCTTTAGCCAATCATGTTTTATGAAGGGAGATAAGAGAACTTTGTGCAAGGCTAGAAGTGATGGAAGCAACATAAAGAAGAGCACCTGATATTGGAGACATCATCGATTCATAGAGTGAGGAAGTTGTAGGAAAGAATGTTGTCGAAGAAGCTGCATGAGAGGAAGTTATCAAAGAATGATTATTGAGGGAAGTTTTTATATTAGGAGATAGAGCCAAGATAGAGGTGCCAATCTATGAAGGCAATTTGGATGTTGAAGAGTTGTTTGATTGGATAAGATACATGAACAAATATTTTGACTATGAATATGTCGATGAAGAGAAGAGGGTGAGACATGTTGTCACCAGAATCAACAGACATGCAACAATGTAGTGGGATTAACTGTAGGCTGAGTTAAGAAGCAAAGGAAAACAAAAGATAAAGAATTGGAACAGATTGGTAGCCAATTTGAAAGCTAAATTCATGCCCAAAGATTATCAGATCAGTTTGTTTAGGAAATTGCAGAACCTGAGACAAAAAGACATGAAAGATAAAGAGTACATAGAGGAGTTTTATAGGCTTAACATCAAAAATGAACAAAGGGAAAGAGATGAAGAAAAAGATCTTGGATATATAAATGGCTTGAGGTATGAAATCCAGGATGACATCATTATGATGTTATTAAGGAAAACATAATATGCTTATCAGTTTTCATTGAAGGTAGAGGAGAAGTTGGCCAGAAAACAAAGCCAATGAGGCAGAGGAAAAATCCAGTTCCTGAAAAAAGGCAAGGGATTTTCCCATGACAAGGCACAAAAATCCAAATATTATACTGAGAAACCACATAGTCACTCGGAAAGAGGAGGAAGTTCCTGAGGAAGACAAGATGGTGGAAGAAGTTCCTCCAGAGGAATATGAAGAAGTAGAGGAGGACAAGTGAGATGTTACACCTATTGAAAGGCAGGACATAAGTCTTGGGAATGTCCATAGAGAAATAAATAAGGAGAAGGTGAAGCTCACATTTCGTAAGAATAGAGAAGGAATGTTGAAGGAGAAGGAGCAAAGGATGGAACATCCTTGATGTTGAAAAAAGTTCTCTTAAAACTAGAGGCAGAAGTTAAGAAGCTAGTGCAGAGAGACAGTCTCTTCAGAATATCTTGCAAGAATAAAGGCAAAGTATGCAAGGTGATAATTGATAGTGGGAGCACTCACAACTTAGTATCCACGAAGATGGTGGATAATTTGGAGCTGGAGACAAATGCACACCTGAAGACATACAAAGTCTCATGGTTGCAGAAAGGACACTAGGTAATGGTTACTAAACAATGCTTGGTTGAATTAAGATAGGAAGATATAGAGATGAAGTCCTGTGTGATGTAATTCCCATGGATGTATCTCATATTTTGTTGTGAAGACCTTGGAAGTTTGACAGAAATGTCATTCATGATGAGAGGAAGAATACATACACCTTGGATAAGAGTGGTAGGCCACACATGTTGTTTCCAATAGAGGAGAATAAAGTGAAAGAGGAAGGAAACACACGCATACTTTTCATGAGTGGGAAGGAAATCCTGAAAGAAGTCAAGAAAGGATAGGATATGTAGTTTTTTGTAGTTGGGAAAACTAGAGTTGTCCTTATGAGTACTAAAATGGATGATTTACCTGAAGAAGTTTGGGAATTGTTAGATAATTTTGTTGACATAGTGGTGGATGAGTTGCCTAACTCATTGTCACTCATCATAAGTATCAGCCATCATATTGACTTGATACCAAGAGCAAGTCTACCAAAAAAAGCAGTGTACAGACTGACACCTCGGGAGAATGAGGAAGTAAAGAACCAAGTCTAGGAATTGTTAGACAAGGGTTTGGTCAGAGAGAGCTGGAGTCCATGCCCAATGGAAACTCTATTGAGTCCAAAGAAAGATGAAGGATGGAGAATGTGTAAAGACTCAAGACACATTAACAAGATCACCATCAGGTATATATTTCCTTTGCCAAGAATGGATGATTTAATGGACTATTTAAGTGGAGCAAATTTATTTTTTAAAATAGATTTGAAAAGTGGATATCACCAAATACGAATGAGAGAAGGTGATGAATGGAAAACAACCTTTAAGACAAATGAATGTTTATACAAATGGCTTGTTATGCCATTTGGCTTAACAAATGCCCCGAGTACTTTTATGCGGTTGATGAATGAAATACTCAAAGACTTCATTGGCAAGTTTGTGGTTATGTATCTAGATGATATACTGATCTTTAGCAAGACTAAAGATTATCATTTGAGACACCTAACACTAATGATGAGGATACTACAAAAAGAAAATTTGTTGATAAACTTGAATAAATCCTCTTTTATGAAGACAAAGTTCATTTACTTGGGTTTTGTAATCTCTTCAAATGAACTAAAGATGGATCCAGAAAATTTGAGAGCGATTGTAGAATGGCCATCACCAAGAAGCATGTTTGAGGTAAGAATCTTCCATGGATTATCAAGTTTCTATAATAAGTTCATCAAAGACTTCAGTGGAATTTGTTCACCAATGATGGATACAATGAAGAAGAAGCACAAGTATTTTAAGTGGATAGAGGAGGCCGAGAGGAGATTCAATATACTGAAGGAGAAAATAACATAACAACCAATTCTAGTCTTGCCAAATTTTGAAAAGGTATTTCAAGTGAGATGCGATGCAAGTGGAGTTGCAATTGGAGCAGGTTTGAGCCATGATAATAGATCGATTGCCTATTTCAGGGAGAAGCTGAATGAGAGTAAGAGAAAATACTCCACATGTGATAAGAAATTTTATGCCATAATTCAAGCCCTAAAGAAGTGGAGACATAACCTTGTCCAACAAGAATTTGTCTTGTATAGCGATAACGAAGCTTTACAACTCATAACCAGACTAGAAAAATTGAATCAGAGGCATGCAAAGTGGATTGAGTTTATGCAGAATTTTACTTTTGTCATAAAACATATTGTTGGGAATGATAACAAAGTTTATGATGCCTTGAGCAGGACATGTTTGATTCTACAGGAATTTCAGGTGGAGACTTTGGGGTTTGAACACCTTAAGAAAATGTACAGTGATGATCCATATTTCAAGGAAGCATACGAAGCATGTGAGAATCTTGTGCTGAGAGATAGGAGCTAGTAAGAAGAGTACATGATTCAAGAGGGATTGTTGTTGAAGGGAAATCAATTATGCATACCAAAATGTTCAATGAGGCACACATGTTTGAAGGAAAAGCATAGTGGAGGATTGGTTGGACATTTCAGCCATGATAAAACATTCACACAATTGAGCAATTCATACTATTGTCCAGGTATGAGGACAAAAGTGGTGAAATTTGTGAACAAATGTAGAATATGCCAACATGCAAAAGGAAAAAGACAAAACATTGGATCGTATCAACCATTACCGATATCAGAAAGGCCTTGGGATGTGATAAGCGTGGATTTTTTGTTAGGACTACCAAGGATGCAAAGAGGATGTGATTCCATATTTGTAGTGGTGGATATATTTTCAAAGATGGCACACTTTATCCCATGCCAGAAGACCAGTGATGCAACCCATGTAGCAAATATATTTTTCAATGAAGTTGTGAAACTTCATGGCCTACCAGAAGCATTGGCTCAGACAGAGACACAAAATTTGTTGGTCACTTTTGAAGAAAACCGTAGAAGAAGTCGAGGATGGATTTGTCCTTCAACTCAACTTATCATCCTTAAACAGATGGACAAACTAAGGTGGTAAACAAAAGTTTGGGAAACTTGTTGAGGAGTCGGGTCACTGAGCATCATAAACAGTGTGATCAAAGTCTTCCATCAACAAAATCTGCATACAATGAATCACCAAACAAAAGCACTGGAAAGAGCCCATTCCAGATATTGTATGGAATGCAACCCAGGTGAGTATCCAAGTTGAGAGACTTGGGATAGAGTGAGATCAGAAGCCCTGGAGCCGAAGATTTTGTTGGAGAAATGCAGAAGCTCCATAGCCAGATTAGAGGACAATTACATAACTCTAGCTGAGAGTACATGTGTAGAGTTGATCAACACACAGAGAACCTCAATTTGAGGTGAGAGATTAGGTTTTGACACATATTAGGAAATAAAGGTTCCCTAGGGGAATGAATAACAAGTTAAAAATGAAGAAGATCGGACCATGTAAGATCTTGAGGGAGTTTGATGAAAATTCCTATGAGATTGAGCTTCCAGATGATGTGGGCATATCACCCATATTCAATGTTTTATACATGTATCCTTATAGGAAGGATGACGTAGAGGGATCAGATGATGAAGATAAGATTCAGTGGGAGAAACAAATGCCTATAACAGAAAAAACACAAATCGATAAGATCATTGATCAAAGAATTGACAAAAAGACTAGGAAGAAGACCTATTTTGAATATCTTGCCAAGTGGAAGGGACGCCCAATAGAATATGCTACTTGGGAAAATGAAGCTGATATCCAGAAGCATGGAAACCCGGTGCAGGAGCTCATGGACAGGAAACCATGAATTTTTTTCTAGGGGGAGTATGATGCAGGAGCATCTTCAGCGTCGTCGACGAGCACACTTGGAAAGAAAGTTCAGTTCTCGGGAATCATTTCGAAATCTCAAACACCAAGAGTTACTACGAATCCTTTGGGGAGTTGATGAATAACAGAAGATCAAATTCTTGGAGATTGAATGATCATGAGCGATTAGGGAGTTTCAATCTGAGTCTTCAGTGTAACTGAACTTAGGTAGAAGTTAGGGTTTTTAGTCTTTGAGGTAGATGAGTAGTTGGGTGGAACCCTAAGGACACTCTGAGATAAATAGAGGTTTGTATGACCAAATGAGGCTACTGTGAGTTAGTAGGAATTTGTGATTTAAGTTATTATTTTTATATTAACTATAGCCATTTACTTTTGAATGAATACAACAGAGGAAAATTGACCCAAATGGATAGTATTGTTACTGTTTTCACTTCTCTGTTATTGAGTTTTCATAAATGAATGAATTTTGTTATGAATGGACAAAATTGAGAATGTTAGTATAAGTTTCAATTGTTTCTCTTTTTTTGAGTGAGTGTAAGGTGTGCACACATAATGCAAGGAGTGCATTGATGATATCTATTTCGATCTCGAAGCTTAGGAGAGATAGTACGAAACTTTTCCTTTGCAAGGAGTGGAAAGTGACTACTGCAAGGTGTGCATAGTCACACACAAGAGCCAAGTCTTCCGTAATAATATTTTGCAAAGAGTGCATAGATTCGGGATTTGGTTAAGTGTCGAAGGGACTCCACAAGATTCAAAGTTGTGAAATGCAAAGTCCTGACTTGATCACAACCATTGACCAAAGGAAAGATCTAGACTGTTGATCTAGCGCCATCACGATCTCGTATATTGAGAGAACATAGGTAAGGAGACTCCCAAATTTGTGAAACATGAAATCATGATTTGATCACAGTCTTCGATCAAAGGAGGAGCGTGGACTGTAGATATAATCATATTAGGAGTTCCCGATAGACGAAGTACCGACATGCTTGAGAGTTGAGCCCTAGATCATGACCGAAGGTCACATCCAGGGAAGATAAGGGATGAACTAATACATGCTAGGGTCCTGTCGGTGTTTTGGAGGTTGCAAAAATCAGGGTGATTCACATGTAAAGACCCAATGCGTGAAATCGCGAAACACATTGGGTTAGGCTTGTGGTCACAGTCGATGATCACGTGAAGGAAACTCACGCTTAGCGCTTGTTTGCATAGGATGAGTTACCCATAGGACCTGTGGATATTTAGTGAGGATTCCAACAAGGAATCAAAGAGCTTTGTTAGCTCGAAGATTGAGAAGATCCAGTGATCGGGAGGTCAGCAGACCTTGCTGAGGTGGGGGCATTGCATCAGATGATAATGATACATTGATATAAAACTTTCATTTTATGGTGAAAAATGATTAAATTTCTCTATTATTGATTCACCCACCCTCTCAGTAATCCAACATCTCTCTCAATCTAGGTAGCCCAACTCTCACAACTAAAACAAGTAAAAAAAAATTCGGCGGCATAACTTTACCAATAACCAATGTCCTCCTCTTTCCCATATAGACCATTTTCTTTATAGGAATTTCCTCACTAACACATCCCCACTTATGAAATTAATTTTATTTTTAATTAATTAAATTACAATTATTCCTGTTCACACTTGTCACCCTCTCCCCATGTTGCAAAAGTAATTGTATATTTTAATTTAATTAAAAGTCAATTTCCCTCACATTTCCCAAATGTGCTCCTAAAACCACTCCTAGTGGTATCTTTATTCCACATATTCCCATTTAATGACTAAATCCTTACTATATCTGAGTTAAATTAAAATGGGAATCTTCTTCTAGTTACACTAGTGGTAGCTAGACTCTAGATACCATTCTATGCGTACACATATTCTCTCATCTTTATTCCTTTCTTATCTTAAATTCCAATTTGGTATTTTCTTGCACATATGAGTATTAAATCAAATCTTTAGGTTTACTTCATTTTACTTCATTATTAAATTGATTCACCTCATCCCTTTTTAAATTAGTTAACAATTTAGTTTGGTCTCCTTACAAGAACTTAGACTTAGGATTTATCTTTCTGAGTAGGCTTAGACTTTCATTTGGGATTTTAAAATTAATAAATTAATAAATTAATTATTTAAATAATTAATTAAATCCGACAAGGCCTAAAGATTTTCAATTTGTGATTATTCTCTCAAGGTTTTCTAGGCCACCTAGATTCATTGACTCAAGTTTTATTTATGTGACGTGCACGTCAAGACACAATATTTTCTCCAAGGGTGTCACTCGCCTTTGACTGGATTTGGTAGTTTTCCAACCCTTGGAGTCAGTAGTCCATTTGGGTGACCTTGTGAGAGACTAAGGTATTCTAGGGAATAAGGGCCCTTCCTTATTGTGCAACCCTTAGAATATTTGAGAGTGATTGTCTCATTATACCCTCACAACATCGCAAACCTCTCGAACTAGGTAATCGTTAACCTACAATTCAAGCCATGGAGAGAGTTCTAGTAGGATGTGATAGGGACATTGCCACACCTCTCCCTCAATATTTGTCTTTTTTGCATGGCCCCTTTACCCCTTATGTCACTCAGATTATCAAGCATTCATCATCCTGCATCGATTGAGGAAACATTGTCAATGATCCATATATAAAATCATATTATAATCGATCATATCTCACATATGCATAAATGAAATACTCAAACCAATACAGTCCATTCCCTGACTGAATCTAGAGTCCAAGGAGGTCCACTAATGCCATCGACATCCACAATCTGTCAAGTGTCCTACACACTCAGGGAAATCTTGTCAATAGCATGTATCAATACATATATATCAAATAATTTTAATCACAATCATCAACATCGTCATAAAATCCTTAAGAGAAACAAATAACCATTTACTATAACCGGATCACTTGCACACAAGTTTCCTCAAAGAATAAGTCAATAACATGTGCTCGCAAGAACCGGATGCTACATACACCCCCTCTTTTTTTAAACTTCGTCCCAAAGTTGTAGATCATATAAAATGAAATATTAAAAGTATATGACAATATATATATGTCTAATCTATCAAATAAGTAAGGAAAATTCTAATGCATATCATGTGTGTCCTCCTAGGTAGTCGAGTGTTGACTACAATTGACCTACTAGACCTTGACTTGATTGACTATTTGACACCATAGCTATCGAATGAAATGGTACATAATGTGGATTGGATAAACTGTGAGTGCACCTTTGTCCGACACCTTTAAATAAATTATGTCAATCACATGTGTAGGATCACTAACATAACATCTCAAAATAGATACATGAAATACATCGTGCATATGCCTCAAAGAATCAGGAAAGTCTATTCGATAGGCCATGGGTCCTTTATTTTACACAACTTCAAAGGTTCCCACAAACCTAGGAGATAGTTTAGAACCCTTTCCAAACTTGATCGAACTCTTGTGCAGTTTCACCCACAAGAAAACTCAGTATCCAACTTCGTAACTATGGTAAATGCGATGCGCATCAACATAACTCTTTTGTCGATATTGCACTTCTTTAATACTTTGTCTTATCAATTTCAATTGTTCTTCCATTTCTTGGACTCTTTCTGGTCCTACAATGACCCTATCCTCAAGTTGATCCCATCTAAATGGCGTTTGACACGTTCACCCACAAAGAAACTCAAATGGAGCCATCTTAATGGTACTTTGCTAATTGTTGTTGTATGCAAACTCTAGTGGTGACAAGAACTGTTCCCAACATTTATATCGATCCATTACATACATACGCAACATATATTCCAAAATTTGGTTCATTCTTTCTCTCTGCCCATTTGTCTTAGGGTGATACACTGTACTAAATTTCAGTTGTGTCGCCAAGACCTCTTGGAAACTGGTCCAAAATCGTTCTGTAAACGTTGATCATTTATCAAATATGATCCTTTTTGGTATTCCATGTAATCTCACAATCTCACTGACAAAAACTATAGCTATGTCTAGCGCCTGATACATTGTACGTATAGGTATAAAGTGTGCACTCTTCATCAAAGTGTCAACTACCATGAAAATTGAGTCGTGTTTCCTTCTCGTCAGTGGAAAACCAACAATAAATTCCATCTAAATGACCTCCTATTTTGGTTCTAGGATAATGTGTGGTTGTAATAATCTGGTCGAATGTCTATTATCAGCGTTCACTTGATGACATTATAGACATCGCACCACGTAACTAACTATATCTACCTTCATTCTTTTCCAAAAGAATAAGGGCTTAAGGACTCCCTTCATCTCCGTGACTCCCAAATGAGCCATGTACACTACACGATGTGCTTCACTTAATATCAGGCTTCTTAATTCGTCAGTAGGTAGTACATAAATCTTGTTGTTATACCTCATCAATATGTCATTGTCCAATGTATAACCTTCAAACTTTAGTACCATCATGTTGTCTCATCCAAGATTTTGCTTAACGTCCTTGTACCAGTCATTGTCAATCTGTACAGTTAGAATATTTTCTTGAAGATTCGTTTGAAGAGGTATTACTGAAAGTATGCATGGTCTCCTACTCAATGCATATTCCACTCTTTTCAATGTACGTTTTATGTAGGTAATCTGGAAGTCGTATTCGCCAAGTAGTTCTAGCCAATGCCTCTATTGTGCGTTCAAGTCACTTTGCATAAATATATGTTGTAGTCCATAGTGATCTGTATTTAGTTCAATTTTTTGTCCAATCAGAGAGTGTTTCAAAACTCTCAAGGCATATACAATGGCCAATAACTCCAAATCATGCATTGCATAGTTCTCCTCATGCCTTCTCAATTTCCTTGAAATGTAATTGATCACTCAACTGTATTGCATCAAGACTCTGCCTATGCCTTGCTTGGGCATGTCTTTGAATACCAATAATTCCTTGTCCATGTGGGGAACTTTTTGTATTGACATTGTCATCAAAAACTTCTTGAGCCTTTGAAATGCTTCCGTGCATTTCTCGGTCAATAAAACCTTCTTATTTTTCTTCTGCAATTCTGTGATCGGATTTGATATCTTTGAAACACGTTCGACGAACCATCGGTAATATCCAAATAAACCCATAAAGTATTGTGCTTCTTGTAAGTTTGTCGGCGTAGGCTATTCCATAATAGCCTCTAATTTTGTTGGATCCACATTGATACCTTCACCAAATATAACATAGACCAAGTAATGAATCTTTGATTGGTAGAAAGAACATTTCGACAGCTTCCGATATAATTTGTTTTCTTGTAAACACTTTAGTACTAGGATTAAATGTTCGTCATGTTATTCTTTCATTCGAGAATATATCAATATGTCTTCAATGAATACTTGAAGAAACTTTCTGAAATATTTGCGGAACACCCCATTCATCAAATTCATAAAGAACAACGAGGACTTTGTTAGTATAAATGGTACAAATGTAAACTCATAGTGCCTAAACCTCATCTTAAATGTGGTTTTAGGAATATCTTCGTCTTTAATTCATAACTGGTGATATCCTGATCTCAAGTAAATATTCGAAAACATTTTTTCTCCTTTCATTTGATCAAACAAATTGTCTATTCTTCCCAACGAATACTAGTTCTTTATTGTCTCTTTGTTCATTTGACAGTAGTCAATAGAATGTCTCCATGATCCATCCTTCTTCCTTATGAAAATAACAAGCGCACCCCAAGGTGACGCACTTGGACATATAAGTCCCAAGTCCAACAATTCCTTCAATTTCATTTTCAACTCTTGTAGCTGAAGAGTTGACATTCAATATTGCATTCTTGCAATCAGTTCAGTTCTAGGTTTCAATTCGGTGGTAAATTCCAACTCTCTTTCAGGAAGAAACCCTGGTAACTCTTCTGGAAACATGTCTGCAAACTCTCATACTACTAGAAGGTTTTTTACTGCTTTTACCTCACAGTTTTCATTTAGCTCTAATATTGCATATAACTTACATCCTTTGTGCATGCTCTTCTGCATCTTTAGGAAATAAATGAACCTCAAGGACACCCTTGGGTTTCTTCCTACAATCACTTTTCTCTATATCTCACCATCGGTCAAACTTAACCGTTTCGTCTTATAGTTGAGTATCACATCATGTGATTCAAACCAGTCCATATCGATCACTATGTCATAAGATCCTAAGATCGTGACATGTAAGTTGGAATTCGTTATAAAATATCCCAATTTAATGATACATTTTATAACCCTTCCTCCAACCTTCTATTTGGCACCTGAATCCATTTCCACATATCTAAACTCGTCATGCTTAACTTCCTTTACCTTAATTATTTTTAGCGCGGCATTAGAAATAAATCTCTCTATAGCACCAGTATATATCAATATACTAAAGGTTTGGTCGATGACTGTACCTGATGTCTCGAGCAAAGTGGACTAGTCCCGGGCTTGACAATTATTCATCACTACATGAATCATGTGGGCCTTACCCAACTTTCCAACTGTAATGTATCTTGTTGACTTGTCCGCTCTGGCCTTCTCAACCAGATAGTCTTTCTAGTAGTGTGTCTCTCCACATGTACAACATCCATTCTTTGGTCTAGTACTCTTGGTCCCTGAAGCAGAAGTTGTTGGCCTACCAGCCTGAGATTCAGGTATGTTATGTTGAAAAAGCCTAAACTGTTGCTACTGTGGGTGACATTGCTGCTGATGCAGTGGTCCTCTATAGGGAATCCTCTGCAGAGGATTCGGTCATCATGGTGTCATGAACATGGGTCCTCTAGAAATATCTCGAGACCTCGATGTCTTTCTGGCTGGTGTCTAATGCTATTGTGCTCCTGAGGTCATCTTCCAAGTCAGTCTCGCAAGAGTCTTTCCCTGACCCCCACTATTAAACTCTTCTTCCGCTATGAGGTACTTCTGTACTACATCATGCAATGTATGAGGCATTAGGATCCTTACCTTTGCATGAATGTTGAAGCCAAGGATGAACACAAACTTGTTGAACTTTAGCTTCTCTGTGTTCATATGTGGAGCATATCTAAGTAGGTCCATAAAATTGGCCTCATACTTCGGCACCGTAGAACCACCCTGTCCTAAAAAATTGAACTAATTGAGATGGTGGTCAATGAATTTCTTTGACAAATACCTCTCCTGGAACCATTCCTTGAACAATTCCCATGACACATCTTTGATGACCATGTTTAGTTGAGGTAGGAGCGTCTTCCACGATAGAAGAGCACTTCGCTTCAATGGAAATACCGCCATGCGGACCTTAATGTTGGAGGTGTAGTCATGAAGTGAAAAACATATCACCATGTTCTTCAACCATGCCTCGACAGCTGAGTCATCTGTGGCACCCATGAAATCGGGAAACTTCACCTTTTCGAGTTCTTTGTGAATGCTATCGTTTCTAGCTGGCGCATGTTGTGAATCCTCATTGAGTATAAGAACCCTTGCCTCATCTCTATCTAGTAGGGTAATCAAGGCCTCAGACTTATTTTGAAAGGACCTCATTCCCAATGAATTGTTCTTCTTGTTGGGGGTTAGACCCCTTTGGTGTGGATGCTACTAGAGGCGTCTCACCTCTCCCCCTAGCACCACATGGTCTACCTCAACGACATCCTCTAACCATGATTACCTAGATGGAAAATTTCAAATCTTAGTTAGCGATAAGGTCTAAGTTATAATTTTAACACAAAGAAATGCGTAACGGTCCAAATTCGCAGGGTTGAACCTGCTCTGATACCATATGTAATGGCCCCACTGTTACAACAACAAATAGTTATGTAGAATATGTAAATATATATTTTTTTGCATTAGGAGATTAAATGTCACTGCATAATGAATATCAACACCATCGACACATCATCCTAATTAATAACGACTCGTAATCAATGCATTAGCATAATTAATAATGAGACCTATTCAACACATCATTGTAATAATTAATCACACATCATCTAAATAACGACACAAAATCAATGCATCACCATAATTAATAGAGACACATAATCAACACATATCATAAACTAGCAATGAAAAGTCAACACATCACAATCAACTAAATAAAGATATTAAAAAGTGATCAACCATGTCACTGAATATTAAAGAAAAATACCCGCCCAACCTATCCTATATGGTTAGGACCTCCAAGACACATATGCAATGCTCAAGTCTACTATTCATCCGATTGATTTTGACCACTTAAGGTCTCAGGAATGGTGATTGTTCTGAGGAACAAGGAGGTATCTAAATCCCATAGCCCAATATCAACCACAATCCAAACTAGATCACCAATCCTCACCTAGTCGTCAATTATTCATGACACAACAAGACATTCTACTATACATATGATTTTTCAAGCAACAAAAAGTGTAAATGAGTAAAAAGATATTCCATAAATATTAATAAATCAAGAAATTAAATACAATCTCAATCTCATGTAGCTTAACTATACATCTTCATATTAAGTAATTTTAACGATCCCTCCATTAACTTTACAAAATAAGTTGTTACATATATATATATATATATATATAAAGTTAGTTCAACCTTGTTTATGATCCATTACATGCATAACCTCTAACATGAAATATACAACTCATAGATCATAATATTTAAGTACACTTTTATATACATAAAAAACTTCCTATACATACCATTTTTACATTAATGACTTCTTATTGTTTTATAACAACACTTTGTCATACTCTAAAAATGAAATGCACATCATACATCTGCAAGGGGTTTTATAGAACGATACAACATTTGCTCGATATTGTGATGAAGCTCATTATCATTGTTGTAAGTAATAATTAATTGTTTTATAATTACTTTATACTTTGTCGATATCTTCTATAGGTACAGGCTTCACTTGCTCCACTTGTTTACATTACATAGGAACACAATTTTGGCAAAAATGAAGAGCGTTAAAGATTAATAACTCACAAGATATCTTTTCTAGAATAGGAGAAACCCTTCTTAATTACAATATTGCTCCAAAATTGAATTGAATATAAGTTTAATTAGTTTACAATGCATCAAGGATTAATAACTATATCTTACAAAATAATTTTCTAAAATCAACCTCAAATAAATAGGGGAAAGACATCGCTTTTAATTTCGAGTGAATTCTTTACGCCTACATAAGTCTAGAAAGGGTATACAAGGGTAAAATTTGTCTGTAAGAGTAACGTGAACTGTCAATGGCATGGTTGCATGCAGGTGAGTAGAAATAGCTATCAAGGGTTAAGGGATAACATGCATTTAATAACGACTCTTCTGATGCTGATTTTACGTTGTCTTCCTGGATTTGCTCCTCGATTTAGTCCTAACAAAGGTAAGGATTTTCCAGACTTTGATTAAAGGAGGTAAAAACTTAAACACCGTCGACTGAGTTGGAATCCTTGATAGTAAAGTGCCCCTTACCAGTCAGAGGCTTCGAAGGGATGGGCAGCATAAAACCCCAAACGTCATTCTGAAATCTATCTTGTCACACAGAGATAGGAGTACTCAACCCTTTCAATAGAGTACATACTGACGAAGTATATGCTATTTTGATCAAAAATATGAAAAAGATTTGGAACGATGGCAGAATGGGAAATAAGAAATGTCATCCTGAAGGTGCGCGTTTATACAAAGGTCGGTTCGATGGATTGGATCCGAGCTGCGTGACCGGCCAAAATTGACGGGGCTAAGTCAGTACCTATATTTGTCACGCATATGGAGGAAGTGGTTCTAGAAGAACAATGGTTGCAAGCGATGGATGTTGTGCTGAAAGGAATCCTGCATGGGGAAACTCACAGGAGTTTCATGACATAATGGGCATAGGCGACTCACTATATGACACTCTGATTCCAGTAGTTTAAGGAATAGGAATTGATGAACAGGTATAAGGGTACAAAAGACCTTGAGGAGCATGTTTGGTTTTGTAAAAGGATATGGAAAGAGAAGGGATACCCTAAATAGGATTGCGTCCATCGGTTGTTCATACACTGCAATCTAGGCCCCGGAGTTTGTACGTGTAGGAGTAAAACAGAAGAAAAACTGAACAGACAAAAAAAAAAATGTAAATATATTACACAATAGTAAATTTATAGCTGAGCAGATTCTAGAAAATAAATTCTATTGTTCTCAATTATTGAGCAACCATCGATCGATTAACATTTTTATACCCAAACAAGATAAATCTCATTTCATAGAAAGGAGATACTGCTAGAAGGTTTCCCTTTTTACATAACAATATAAATCATAAGTTACTACTACAAATCGCCAATTTAACAGTATACAATATAAAATTTATGAACACCATTAACAACTTTTAAGTATAAAATATTTTTATCATAAAAAAATACTAATTATTGAGTATTGTGACCAATAAAAATTGATAGGTGAATTTGTCCTTCGATCTGAAACTTGTGTTGATCTCCTTTCCTTTCTTTTCTTCTTGCTTGCAATCTGAAACTTCATCGATACCTCCCAGCCACCGCTATGGGTACTCTTCTTCCTCCTTAGCCCCCCGAGCCACAAAGGGGACACATACGCAAAAAAAGAAATCTTCAAGCTCCAATCTTTCTTTGCATGGTAAATCCACCACTCTCTCTCAAGCTAGGTATCCCAACTCTCTCAAGTAAAACCATTCAAAAATAATTTGGCAAGATAATTTTCCCACTTGAACAATTAATTTTCTTTTTAATTAATTAAATTAGAATTATTTCTCCTCACACTTGTCATCCTCTCCCCATGTTGCACAAGTAATTGCATATTTTAATTTAATTAAAGTCAATTTCCCTGACACTTCCCAAATGTGCTCCTAAAATTGCTCATAATTGTCTCTTTATTCCCCATATTCTCATTTAATGACTGACGCCTTACTAAATTTCAGTTGAGTTAAAATAAGAGTCTTCTTCTAGTTACACTAGTGGTATCTAGACTCTAGATACCATTATGTGCGTAGACATATTCTCTCTGTTTTATTCCTTTCTTATCTTAAATTCCAATATGGTATTTTCTTGCACATATGTATTTTAAAACAAATCTTTAAGTTTACTTCATTTCACTTAATTCTTAAATTTATTTACCTTGTCCCTTTCTAATTAGTTAATAATCTAGTTTAGTCTCCTTACAAGAACTTATACTTAGGCTTAATTTTTTTGAATAGGCTTAGACTTTCATTTGGGATTTTAAAATTAATAAATTCATTCTTTAAATAATTCATTAAATAGGGCAAGGCCTAAAGATTTTTCAAGGTTTAATTATTCTCTCATGGATTTCTAGGCCACCTAGATTCATTGAATTAAATTTTATTTACGCAATGTTCCCTTCAAGATGCACTCCATGCTCCAAGGGTGTCACTCAACTTTGACTAGTTTTGGTAGTTGTCCAACCCTTGGAATCAGTGCTCCATTTGGATGGCCTTGTGAGAGACTAAGGGCTTCTGAGGAATAAAGAATCTACTTTATTGCATGCCCCTTAGAATCTTTATGAGCAATTGTCCCAGTCTACCCTCACGACATCACGCACCTCTCGAACTAGGTAATCGTTAACCTACAATTCAAGCCATGACGGGGGTGCTAGTAGGCTATGATAGGGAGATTTCCACACCTCTCCCTCAATATCTAGTTTCTGGGCATGGCCCTTTTACTCCTTATGTGTGTCAGATTAGAAAGCATTCGCCAGCCTGCATCCATCGACGAAACACGGTCAATGATCCATATACAAAATCGAAATATAATCGATCATATGTCACATATGCATAAATTAAATACTTAAACCAATACAATCCACTCCCTGACTCAATATGGAGTCAAAGGAGGTTCGTTGATGCCATCGAAATCCACAATCTATCAAGTGTCCTGCACACTCATGGAAAACTCATCAATATAATCTGCCAATACATACATGTAGCAAATAACGTTAATCACAATCATCAACATCATTATAAAATCCATAAGCAAAAAAAATAACCATGTAATATAACCAGATCACTTGCACGCAAGTGTCCTCAAAGAATAAGTCGATAACATGTGCTCGCAAGAGAGGGACGTTACAGAAATAACGAAAGAAGGGAAAACAAGTCCCTCAAGGAAGAATTGATCATACTAAAGGAAGGTTCTAGAGAAGTCAAACATGTTTTCATAAATCTAAATTCTTGTCTAGACGAAGCCAAAGTGATTGAAGAAACTCTCAAGGATTAGTTGAAAGAGAAACATTTTTTTTGAAGATGAAATAATATCTAAAAGAAAGGAAGCAGAGAAGAGAGAGGAAATTTTGACAAGTCATATTAAGGAAAGATCCAAGGAATTAAAGAAGATTGAAGAATAATTTAGTCAACCAGAAAGAAGACTTGAAGAAGAAATCATCACCTTGAAGACCCAACTTAAAGAAACAATGAGAACGAAATAATTCATGAAGATTCAGATGATGAAGAAATAATAATATTGTGATAATATTGAAGAAGAAGTTGTCACATTAAGAGTTAAGGTTGTCAAGCTCAGCAAGAATGTTGAGGAGAGAGGAAACTCCAAACTATCAATAAAGAAATGTGAAGAGAAATGTTAGAGGTTAATAGAAAAGAAGAATGAAGAGAAGGCTAAGAGCTATGTGGAAATCATTAGAGGCCCTATCAAAAAGGAAGAATGTGAGTCCTCAAAGGAGAACATTCCAAAAATGGAGAAGACTCAAGAAAAAGATTACATAAGAGACATATGTCAAAGAAGACCCTCCACTTTCATGTATCAAAGAAGATTTAATTATTTTGAATGAAACAACAAAAGAGATGATTGTTATCAACCAAGGCATGAATCCATAAGAATTACATCACAAAGAATATCATTTACTTCTATGTGTCAAATTTTCTTATCCGGTTATTGTGTTACTTATAATAAATTTGGACATAAAGTTGTAGATTGTAGAGCTTATGTAAGAAATATTCAAGAAATAAATGTTTGTGTGGCTCCATATAATATTGAATGTTATAATTGCCACAAATATGGAAACATAGCCCATGATTGTAGAATAATGATGGATACTTACATGAAAGAAAACATTGATATCAGATACAAGAAGTTTTGGAAAATAAAGAAATAATAGGTGAATGAAGAGCAGGTGAATGAATAACTCCTAGAAATCATACTCTCAAGATTTGAATTAGTGCAAAATCATGACGAATCTACAGGAAAAGAGGAATATATTGAGATTCATAATGACTATGTCGTAGAGTACATTGAAATATTCTTCTAATCCATGCAACTTGGAGACTCCCAACAATGTGAATTATTAAGAGGGGATTCTAAGTAGTAGAAACAATTGCATATCGGAAAGCTATTTTTCCAAGAATCTGGAGTGTTTGCATATTTTGAGAATGAAGGTTGTTAACGATATGATGAAAAAAGTATAGAACGTCTCATGATAGATTAGTTGATTAAGAAGAAGTTCTTTAGAAGACATCTCCATGCATATATGAAGAAGTCATATGGTAGTTACAAATAATATCATTGACACACCTTGGTAGAGATCCATAAGTGTATGGAATATTTCAATCATGTATTTAAGAAGGGACATATTTAGTACATAATGTTGCAGACATGTAGAGATTGAGAAAGCCAGTGCACATATTTCATTCAACTACAAAGGCTTAAATATGTAGTTATTAGTTACAACAAAGTTGAATAAGACTTTATAAGAGTAAAGTGACATATGGGTCAACATCGTGTCCAATTCAGTAATGTTAGTTGAAAGTTAGGGTTTGTGACTAATCCAAAAACTAGTCCTGCGAGAATGAGGTAAAGTTTGATGAATATGCTATTCTTATGTTGTTGAAGATGAAGAAGGTATGAGGTTATGTTATGGTATGAACCACGTTGCACACATGTTGAAAGGTATGGTTCTATTTAAAGGTATTGTTCTCTTCTGAATTCATGCCTTGGTTGATCACAATCATCTCTTTTGTTGTTTCCTTCAAAATAATTCAATCTTTTTTGATACATGAAAGTGGACAACCTTCTTTGATATCTACCTCTTTTGCAATATTTTTCTTCAGTCTTCTCCACTTCTGGAATGTTCTCCTTTGAGGACTCACATTCTTCCTTTTTGATAGGGCCTCTGATGATTTCCGCATAATTGTTATCATTCTCTTCATTCTTCCTTTCTCTTAACTTATAACATCTCTTCACCTTTATTTATTGATAGTGTGGAGCTTCCTCTCTATTCAACATTATTTTTGATCTTCACAACCTTAACTCTTAATGTTACAAAATTTTCTTCAAGCTTCTCACAATCTTATTCTTTCTTCAACATCTTAGTCTTCATGAATTCTTTCGTTCTCATTGCTTCTTTAAGTTGGGTCTTCAAGGTGATAATTTCTTCTTCAAGTCTTCTTTCTTGTTGACTAAATTCTACTTCAATCTTGTTTAAGTCCATAGATATTTCCTTAATATTACTTGTCAAAATTTCCTATCTATTATTTGCTGACTTTCTTTACGATATTATTTCATCTTCCAAACAATGTTTCTCTTTCAACTGATCTATGAGAGTTTCTTCAATCACTTTGGCTATGTCTAGCCAAGATTTTAGATTTAAAAAAACCTATTTGAATTCTCTAGAACCTTCCTTTAGTATGATCAATTCTTCCTTGAGGGACTTATTAAGTTATTTTCCCTTCTTTCTTTATTTATGTAAAATCTCGCTCTTGCGAGCACATGCTATCAACTTATTCTTTGAGGACACTTGCGTTCAAGTGATCCAATTATAGTACATGGTTATTTGTTTCACTTATGGATTTTATGATGATGTTGATTATTTTAATTAACATTATTTGATATATATGTATTGATGAATTCTATTGATGAGTTTTTCTCAGTGTGCAGGACACTTGACAGATTGGGGATGTTGATGGAAACAATGGAACTCCTTGGACTCCAGATTGAGTTAGGGAGTGGATTGTATTGGTTTGAGTATTTCATTTATGCATATGTGGCATATGATCAATTATATTATGAATTTGTATATGGATCATTGACAATGTTTCGTCGATGGATGTAGGCTAACGAGTTCTTTCTAATTTGAGTCACATAAGGAGTAAAGGGGCCATCTAGAAAAACTAGATATTGAGGGAGAGGTGTGGCAACGTCCCTGCCACAACCTGCTAGAACTCTCATCGTCAGGAAAACAACTTCATGGGGATAGTGGGATATTATTGATGGTTTGTGGAAGGTTTCTCATAAATTTAAAAATACATCACTACCTTGCAATGAAATGGAATCATGTATAAGTGGAGTAAGGAATGTGATGATATATTCATAAATCTTAAGAGATTACTAACCATTACAATGATCCTTCCAGTAATTGGTATGGATAAAAACTTCACAATATACATGAATTCCTCGAAGCAAGGGTTGGGCACTATATTAATGAAAGATAGGAGAGTGATAGTACATTCATATAAGAATCTAAAGCATCTTGATGACCTATATTCCATGCATGATTTAGAATTGGTAGTTGTGAAGCTATTTCTAAATATTTGGAGGCATTATCTTGTTAAGAGAATCTTTGAGCTCAAAGCAGATCATTAAAGATTAAATAATTTGTTCACTCAAAGGGATCTAAATGCTAGGAAAAGGAAATGGAGATTATATATGAGTGATATTGAATTTTGAATTTTATACATCAAAAGAAGGAGAATGTTTAGGATGTGAATCTTCTCTTTGGTGCCCATAAAGGTAAATTTTGGGGACCAAGTGTTGAGACAAATTCTTGGAGATAGTTAGTATATGAAGGTTACTTTAGAACTTTAGAATGGGAATAAGTTAGAGCCTAATTTCTAAGGGTATTTCCTTGAAGTGGATGGATTGTAATATTTAAAGGGAGGATGTATATGTAACAACCCTCCGTTCTCCGAGCATTATTTAATAAGTGAATATAGTGTAAATAGCATTTTGTTTTTTAAACATAAACATTGAATTATTTTCCTATATTACTATGCAAAATTTAATCACATCAAAAAGAAATAATTAAGAAACACACTAACTTCGTGTAATTCTATATAGTAAGATGGATGATAGTAAAATAAGTATCTCCCTCAATCAAGTAATACTTCATTTAAGGTTCTATAACATCCACAGTTTCTTATTTATGTAGAATGCGCATTCGCATTATTATCCATAGAAAAAAAATAAACTAGTAAATATAAGAATCATTTAACTAAATCCTTAAACATAATTATTTTTTATAAATAATATTAGCATTAAATAAGATAAAAACCATTATTTTACATCTTTAATATTAATCAATAATTCCATTACTTTTTTTTTATTCTTATTCCTCATAATATATACATAAGGATATAATGATTATTGTATAAAGATCTAAATTTTGTATAACTTCTCCTAAGGTAAGGTAAGGAATAATTTAATTTCTCTAAACTCAACTTAATTTGAGTTGCTAACCTAAAGAGATTCCACCAAACTCTTCATTCGAAGACATTGTTAAAACATAGTTCAATCGAACTCAAAGAGACTTTGGCAATGTTCCTTTAATCAATATAATTAAGGAATAAGGTGAATGTTAACATTATAAAATTAGGGCTAAAACTTCCATTTCAATCTAACTATAAAACATTTATATATGAAACATAAGGTTATTACAATTCTGAGCAAGAGTAATTATTTAATGGAAATAATTCCATAAACCACCGTAAGATAAGAGAAACAAACTAGGTGTTAACGTGAAGACATGATAGTTCCATGTGTCGAGGGATTCTACAGGTGCCAACGCTACCTTGCCGAGGTGTTTACGTTAAGTAAGGGATATTGTCGCAACTAAATAGACAATTCCACTGTCATAAAAACTATTAAAAACCTTGAATAAAATGTATTAATATAACTATAAGATAGGCTTGTTAAGTCGTGATCTTATGTAAAATCTGAATGATTATCGCAAATTTATCGTGACTTAGTGCGATGTCGTGAATCTAAAGTTAGTCACCACAGTCTAGAACCTTTAATGCAAATTATTTGTTCAAAAGGGTGAAGAGTAAGATAACAGTAGTAACGGTTGGAGATACTTCACACATCTAGGAATTATTTTTCTTAAGTATTTCCATATGTTTACTAGTTATTATTCATATGTTTACTAGTTATTATTCAGTTTCATGCAGTCTAGGGAGAATATTCTCTTTAGTTCGCACTTCAGCTTGATCAATTGAGTGGAGTCTAGATACCACATTGAGATCATCAGCATGCAACATTGTGATAATCACCAACTAATATGTATTGTCTTTAGGATCATCACTAGACTAGCGCATTATTGATGATTCCCTGATCTCCTCCTCACTTCACTTTGTTTCTGTTCTAAAAATGAAGAAGACTTGTATTCTTGAAAATATTTGCAAGTAAAATTTATGTGTTAAAATGCAAATGGATCATCTTTGCAACACAATTTTTAATAGGATTTACTCATTCAAGATGCATATAAACAACAGCGTAATCAATGCATAGAAAACACATAAGACATCAAATGATAAAGGAGTTCACCCCTCTCTTGGGCTACATCTCCTGGTCCAGCGTCCAATGGATCATTTGTATTATTTTCTCAAAGTACTCAAGAATGTGTTTTTCAATGCTCAAAATGCTAAATAGACAGCTCCAATGGCTTCAGAATGTCCAAAAACCCCTAGTTGGGCTTTTTCGGCACCTCGTTTGGCCAAAAAATGAAGAAGATAGGCTTCCTGGAAGTTCCCCCCTCAAGCTTGGTGTCTCTACATCTACAAAACACACCATTGTTGGCCCAACCTAGCCCACATGCATATTTAAGCGTAAAAACCTAGCACCGGACGCAACCACGTGAACCGTGCAAACTATAGGATAGTTACGGGCGCACCTAGCCCCTAACCGTCAAGGGCCAGGTCGTATGACCCATGCGTCCACACGCTAGCATTAACATAGGCTCCTGTTACATAAGCCAATGGTCAAAGGACAAATGGAGGGTCGTTGATATAACCATTGGAACAAACACAACTGTGCGCACACGTCCATATAATATAGCTATGGGTTATATGTAACATATCGTGCGACCAAGGGCTGGGGCTAAGCCTCGGCTCGGTCGCGCCCCAAAACACACACATATACAAACATATATATATATATATATATATATTGCACCATATATATAATAAGGAAAAACTGGTGGCACACCAGTTGGCGGCTCTTTGCCAAGTCTTTTCCCCTCTCCAGAGGTCGCAGGGTCGACTCTGGCCAATAACATAAGTTTTAAACCAATAAATGGATGACGCGTGGCAGCCATTGACTGGGCCATGTGTCATCATTCCATTCACTGCCAAACATGCCAAGTCACCTGCCAACTGTCTGAATGCCTATCTACCACGTGTTGTACGGCCTGCCACGTCAGCGTCTGTACGGACTGTACGGACTGTATAGTCAACATCCCTTTTTTTTTTGCCTATTTGTAAATTTGAATAGAATGTGATATCTCTTGCTCCCGATGTCCGTTTGAACCCAAACAAGTTGCATTCAGTTCGTAACGACGAGGCCTACGCTCTTGTTTGATTTGAAGCAATTTCAAGCACTTTGAATTTTTTAGCAAAATTTGATCCCTTGATCACACCTCCCCATTGGAAATCTTTTGAACCTCCAAAAGACTATTTTCAATCTATTTGAAGATGAGGGTATATTTCCGTCACTCTTCCAACCTCAATCCACTTGGCTTTTCTTGGATTTGTTTCTTTAAGACCAACTCAAAGATACTCCACATTTCCTCGTTTTGAGGTTCGCATTCTCCTGTCAAGGATGGTGTCTTCATGCAGTTCTGTAAGATATTCTGGGGAAAAATCATCTATAGAAGGAATCTTAACATGCTCTCCATGATCATCAATCAACGAAGGCTCGTACAATTTCAAATTCTCAACATTAACAACTGCATACATTTGCATATAAGGAGGCAAATCTAAATGAAAGGCATTGTTACCAATCTCGTCGATAATCTTGAAAGAACCATATCGAATCGGTTTCAATTTTTTACCTTCTCCTTTAAGCCTCTCCTTACTGATGTAAATCCAAACTTCATCTCCAACTTGGAAACTGT
>SNQJ01S0004960.1:51877-64454 GCA_010110895.2 Picea sitchensis
GGAATATGATCATCAATGCAAGCTGGACCCCACAATGCCTCTCAAATACCCCTGTACTCACTCTAGCATCCATCTGGCGACTATGGTCATCATAAATCTCTGCCCTATGATGATGTCCCAAAGTGGGGACATTACATATTCCAAACCCTTTAACAATTATTTAGGTTCTAAAGACTCTTCAGATTCCAAGAAGAATAAGGGAAATAATTTCACTTACTGTAATAAACCGAATCATGAAGAATCTGCATGCATGAAGAAACAGATCGATCTTATGGAACATGCACTTCAACAGAACAACCTTGGAAATTTCATTCTAGAGGGAGTCAAGAAGTAGAAGGAAGAAGATCCTTCTCCTAAGGAAGGTAATCATCATGCTCTTGTTGCAATTAATTCCTTTTATGATTCATGGATTATAGATTCTAGTGCATCCCATCATATGGAAGTGAAAGATGAATTTTTCTCTTCTTTCAGTCCATGCTCAAGACCCCCTATTCTCATGGGGGATGATACTCTAGTAGAAGTAGCAGGAGAAGGGAGAGTGGAACTCGATAATGGAATTTTTGAGAATGTTTTACATGTTCCAAATCTTTCTATGAATCTTCTCTTAGTTTATCAGATCACTCAGAAAGGTAAAAAGGTTGAATTTACATCCGATTTGGTTTCAGTATTTGACATGCATGATAATTCCATCATTTCAATTGGTGAGCTGGATCACAAGTCAAGTTTGTATAAATTCACTAATTTTTCTGATGATGACTCCTCTTTTCTAATTACACATAAGGAGAGTATTTTGCATGCACCTAAAGTGCAACATGCATATACTCTTGTTCTTCCATCAGTTTCATACACTAGAGATGATTCCATACACTCATATTTTTTACATGGAAATAAGAAGGTAGTACATCCAGATAAGAAGATAGCATTGAAGCTTCAACATATGCCCAAGAAGGCACAAACAACACTTCAGATAGAAGGCAACCTTGCAGGGAATCCATTGGATTCAAGGAGGGCTCTATCTCAACATGAGAAGCCTTCTCATGTGCTTTCAGCTTCAAAACCTGTGATACCCATGCATTGTTATATGGTTCAATCCATTGATATGCATAACTACAATAACGATGTGGGAAATCCATTATGGAAAGAAGCCATGCAAAAGGAGTATGGCTCACTTCTAAAGAATCAGACTTGGCATCTAGTTCCACTTCCACCAGAAAGGAATATTTTCAAGTGCAAATGGGTCCACAGGATCAAGAGGTAAAAGGCTAGACATATTTTCAAAGGACTTCATCAGATCCATAAATATTTATACATCTTCATGAAGACTTTCAGTGAGAAGAAGTTTCAGACTTTGTGGCGTCGTCTGGCAGTGAAGAACATCGTTTCCTAGCAACTGCCTTTTCTTCTTTTGATGCATTTTCTTTTGAGGGGGGGGTTTTTTCTCACTTGGTTTTTCCCCTTTCCTCACTTTTATTCAGTGTTCATTATTTTCATTGTACATGAGTACCTAATATGGCCTAGTAGTTGGGACTCATTTTTTAATCCATAGTGATGTTCAGGGGGGGTGTTGGAGAAATTTCTATTTTCGACACACTAGTTCAGTGGGAGTTAACTGACTAGTTCTATTTTAGACTTTCTAATCTTATACCATCACTATTATGCATGCATTCATATTATAGGATGTCATTTCATATATGAGTGAACATCACTCACTCATTGATTAGATGATAATATGCATTGATTCTCATTTTTCATATTGTATCTCTCTTCCTTTTCTTGATAAGCTTTGTTTGTGTATGTTTTAGCTAGGTCTCATGTGAAGGTTTCCATGAAAAACTGACATTGAAGACATTCCAACCAAGAAAGAGAGGAAACAAGATATCAGGATAGATCTTGAAGGTACAATTTTTTATTTCAGGGTTTTAAGTTAACAATGTTAATGTTAATTAGCAGGTAACAACAAGAGGATATCATAATAGAAACAACTAGTAGAGTTGTGATAGAGGGAAAACAAAGCTATGAAGTGAATATTGTGGTATAATCTTAGAAAAAGGAGTTTTGTAACACTTTCAACTGAGGATTAGAAGTGAGGAGAACCATTGAAGTTCTCAAGGAACGTCAAAAAAGGTGTAGAGTGAAAGAAGAGAATGGGAGATCGTGAGGTTCCAGTGGAGAAAAACAATGATACCAATTGCCATAGATCAGGAGGATCCTTGGTGAGGTATTGAGTGGAAGGTAAGGGATACTTGCTACATATTCTTGATGCAACTCACAATGGACTAAGCGGATTTCAGAAGAGAAGTGATGGAGATGAATAGTGATGGTTATGACAAAGGTTCAGAGAAAATCCATAGAAAGAGGAAGGAGGGTACCAAAGAAGTTTGCAAAAACATGAGTGAAAGAGAGTTTGATAGGGAGTTGGTTGAGTTAAGACTAAAAATCAATTACATGAGATGACTGCTATAGGAAATTGAAAGAATCCAAAGATGGATATGTAATGCAAAGAAGAAGGTCAAGTGGCATGTAGTGAATGTTTTTGAGAGAAACCTTAGGAAACAATTGAGGAGATTGAAGCACAATTTAAGTGTTTTATTGGAGAAAGAGAACCTTAGACAAATGATTTTAGATAAAGGTCATTGGTAGAAGAGAGGGTCCGCTTATGCGAACCAGAGAAAGGATTAATCCCTGTAGAGGATGATAAATATATTGATGAAAGACTTACTACAAGTCTCATGGACTGTGTGTAAAGTTCAAATAAACATGAGGATGTGCTCATATAGATATGAAATTAGGTTAAGGAGCCTTATGTCTTTGAATCTGACAATTTGTGTATAATTGCATGTTTTATAGATGATGAATATAGACAATCATTTAAAGTTGTCATAAAGATAGGGAAAGTTGAAAGATGACACAATTCAAATTTTGTTCTAAAGAAAAATGGAGCAACATCATCTCATAAATACTATGTAGGTATAGGAGATGGATAATTTCCTCTTGAAGGCATACTTACAATGGATATAAACTTTTAGGAAGAGATGGAACTCTTAGAGGATTCGATGACACTGGATACAGGTAATGAATATTGCATGGAATTTATGGATGCAATCCAAGTTAGTTTTTTCTTATTTATGTGATGAATTGAAAATCTTGGAGAAGAAGAAAGTAGATCAAACCATAGAGATTCAACATAAAAATTTAGAGCTAAATGAGAGTATTTTAACTCTTATTCAAGTGGGGGATATTCAATAGCCAATCAACAACAAAAACAAATTTCAGCAAGTTTGTAACATGTACCATCAAAAAGATAAGTTGGACTTGGAGATTCATGAGATGTGGATGCTAACAATGATAGAACCTAAGAGAAGGCATGCTAAGGAAAGAAGGGTAGTCACAAATGTAACATCCCATTCTACTGAGCACACTTTTATTGACTTATTATTTGAGGACACTTGCATGCAAGTGATCCAGTTATTGTACATTGTGATTTCATTTTGATAATGGATTATGCATGATGATGATGATGTATTGTGACTTATTGTTATTTTTTATTATATATATTACCATATTCTATTGACGTTTTTTCCTAAGTGTGTAGGAAACATGACATGTTATGGATGTTGATGGAATCAATGGACTTCCTCGTACTCCAAATTGAGTCAGAGAGTGGATTGTATTTGTTTGAGAATTGCATTTCATGCACATGTGATATATGATTGATTTTAGTATGATTTATGTATATGGATTATTGAAAATGTTTTTATTAGTGGATACAAGCTCGATGATGCTTGCTAATCCGACTCACATAAGGAGTAAAGGGGCATGCATAGAAACCATACATTGACGGAGAGGTGTGGAAATGTCTCTGTCACATCCTACTAACACTCTCACCATGTTTTGAACTTTATGTTAATGATTACCTAGTTCGATAGGTCCACGATGTTGTGAGGGTGAACTGAGAAAGTTACTAATGAATATTTCTAAGGGGCGTGCAATAAGGTAGAGTCCTTATTCCTTAGAATCCCTTATTCTCTCACAAGGCCAACCAAGTGGAGTGTTGACTCCAAGGGTCAGGAAAACTTCCAAAACCAGTCAAAGGAAACATGAACCCTTGGAGAACAGAGGTGCATCTTGAAGAGAATGTCACGTAATTAAAACTTGAGTCATTAAATCTAGGTAGCCTAGAAAATATTGAAATGATCGGACCTTGTTATAGTAAAATAATTAATTAAATAATAAATTATTAATTATAAGTCTAAGCCTAGGTATAAGAATAACTCTAAGTCCAAATTTAAATAAAGGAATAAATGAATTATGACATAAGTTAAAATATTTGAGAGTATAATGAAACTCTAGGAAAAAGGGGAATAAAATTTAAGGTTTGGATAAAATGCACATCTGTGCATGAAATTAATAAACTGGATTTTTAAAATAAAAGAATTAATAATATGAGAGAATAGGTGTACAGATAGAATAGTATCTTGAGTCAAACTACCACGAATCTAACTAGAAGAAGACTCATAATCCAAATCCAATTAATATCCAGTTAGGAGACACTCATTAAATGAAAATTGGGGGGAAAAAGGGACAACTAAGAGCGAAAATAGGAACACATTAGGAAATGTGGGGGAAATTATCTTTTGGAGTAAAATAAAAATGGTAATTACTTGTGAAACTTGGTGAGAGTGTGACAAGTGTGTGGGTGAATAATCCTAATGTTGGTTGGATCTATGACTTCTTACTTCTTCTTGGGTTGACCCAGGTTCAGATCGCAACAGGTTTGCAATAAAACCCTCTAAAACTATCAACCCTCCTAGTAAACCAGAAGGAAATGATCTGCAGAGGGTGCTCAACGTAGTCTCACCTGAGATAGCTCTAATGGGTAACCACAATACCTAGGTGTTTGCAGTCTAGGAATGTGTCGGGATATGGGAGTGTATTTTATCTTTATTTATGAATTAAACTTTTTATTGATTCAAGTATTTATAATATTCATTCATCTTTTACCTTATGCATGCATTATAATACATCTAGTTAATCCTTATTTCATAAGCTAATCATTGACAAAAAGTAAACATTCAGAATAATCACACAAAAAACAAGTTTTATCATGGTTCACCCCCTCCTGGGGCTACGTCCACAAAGATTTGGCTCCTCTTCTCTTTTATTTAATCTTGTTAAAAATATGGTGTTGCGCGCATTACATATTCAATCATACAATCATGATGAGGTTAAGGAACCTCTGTGAGGAGGACTAGATCACACCGGGCTCCTTAGCCTGTGACCTAACCCTCAAAATTTAGCTTATATGACTATTCTATGACCTTATTACCACAATTATCAACAACCAATAACAACTGAAACCTGACGAACCCCCAACCTAGACCTCCTAGGTTCTTATTTATAATATTTTATAGGCTTATAGCCATTACAATCCCTATCAAAAACCCTAACCCTATCATTGTTAGGATTTCCTTCCCGGGTTCCACGTTTCTTTTCCTCTTGCATGTTGCTTTTCCTTATTTTTCTGCATGTTTTTTTTCCTTATTTTTCTGCATGTTTCTTTTCCTTCTTTTTTTGCATGCTACTTTTCCTTATTTTTTTGCGTACTACCTAAAATTCCATGCCCAAACTTTGGAGATTTTCTATTAGTTTCTTTCATTTTTTTCTCATCTACACAGATTTTGTTGTTAGCACTTCTCTTTTTTGCGTTGTTATCTCCTCCTTCATTAATGTTGCACTCTTTGTTTGTGCTTGTTCCATACTTGTCTTCTCTTCCTCTAACTGTGCAATCATTTTTGTTTCTTATTCTTAGAGGGGGTCCAATTCCACTTGTCTTTATTGCTTCTGTGTTTGTTCTATTTTCAACTCTATCTACAGAGTCTTGATTTCTTCAGTTCCCTTCAAGCGCTTCATGATACTCATTATTTTTTTCGTTGCTTTAGATATTGTATGGAAGCGTTGATTCTATCCTCTTCTTGGTCCCACTGTTGGACCTTTTCATCTTCTTCCAGGATAGTCCATATATGCGAGGTTATATCGAGCAAATCATCTAATTCCATTTCTTCTTTCTCCATATCAGCTATCTATAGTGAAAATTGTTGTTCTCTCTATTCTCTAACCTCGGGAGTCGTAGGATTGAGACTTTTGTTGAGATCCTAAATGTCCTGCTTATTTCTATCAATTGTTTGTGAGGTCATGTTGATCTTCTCCTCTACACTCATCTCAAGTTCTTTTGCATTGTTTAGGATGCGATCATATACTATTGTTAATCCATGTTCTAGTTTATCTATGCTCTCTTTCTCCTCCTCCTTCTCTGAATTCATTTGGTCGCATGTGATTTGTAGCATTCCATCGAATCCTCTACCCACCTCCAAGTTGGTTTCATCCACGTGAGCTCTAGATTGCACTTCTTTCATTACGTTGGCCTAAAGTCTGTAGAGTTTCTTGGTGGGTATTTGGGTCGTGACAACTTCTAATTATTCCACATCCCCCATGGGTTTCTACATAGTCTCCTGATCCAATCTGATCATTTGGCGCATGACTGTAAATGTATCCTTTCCTTGGACTACCAATTGCACTGTCTCCTCTCATTCTTTCTGTGCAGGGTGTCGTTGTGTTTCTTCAGGTTGTTGCAATGTGGCATGTGATCCTTCTTGACTACATAATAACTGTATATGTTCATGGAATTCTATGAGCTTGGCCATGATATCTTCTTGTTGCACCTATGCAATGCAGAACACTTATTCCTCCCTATATTGGACCTTGTCCACGACTAACTTTGCATCATCCTCTGTCAGGGTGATGACTGGGCCTTCTGTGACATACTTTCTTTTCTTGCATGCCTCTTTTTCCTACACTGTCTTCCTTATTATCTATGAGGGTTTCACCCCACTTATTATACCCTAGATCCTCTCTTCTCCATCTTGTGAAATATCCCCCTTTCCATTATGTGGTTGGTTTCATGTCCTTGTTGTTGTTACTATTCCCCTTGGTTATTTTGGTACTATGGTGCTTCTGGTTGGCTAATTCCATGCTACAAACTGCTTCAGACTTGTCCTTAGGCCTGGAGGATTGTGCTATGACTATCCTTGTTGTTGGTTTTGTTACTGGAAGTTGCCACTACGCAGGAAAGTATTTGACTATCCAGTCCACCTCTTCCTTACTGATGCAATACTACATTTCTATCCATGCCTTCTTTGGATCCATTACAGCCTGGATCCACATGTGGTGCCTGGATTCCTTGAACTTGGATATCCATTTTGTCTGACAGATTACATCCTTAGGTATGTGCCATACATTCTCTGTGCATTGTAGTATTTCTTCCAACAACATTACAAAAACAATGTTGTTTTCTTGTTGAGTTTTTTTATCCTTGGTCGACCAGAGGGACTCATATCTAGCCGCATAACATTTCCCCTTCCTATCTTGGACTGATAAGATTTTTATCTCCTTCCATCCTGCCAACGCTATAATAATAATCAACAAGGATTAATGGAACTCAGTTCCATTATCCTGAGCATCTCATAAATCTACCAAAAAATGGTTCAGCAGGTATTGTGCCCAGCTGAAAATTACTCCTTTCGTGCACTACATGGCTACTGCAATAAATCCTATTCGCACTTCTTCTTTTAAACACTTCCTCAATATTTTTCAAGGCACAATATTGCTGGAAAACTGTGTCATGTTTTCGTTAATATCTTTGACCACAATTCCCATATTACCCTACTTGTTTCAAACTGCGCTTTGACTAGATTTGTGATTTCCTTTCCATGCACCTTGTTATCCAAGTATTCCTCTGGTTGCACGTCAATGTAGGTAGTCCTGTGATCATGGAAATCATTTCCACATCTATCTTTATTGGCATATCCATCTACAGGATGCCTCTGTGTACACATGCGACTAATTGTTTGACGCACAGCCCGATGTTTTTACCGCGCCCAAAATGTGGTATATCCAGCAGGTTCATGATGTCATAGTTGTACAACCCCATTATCCACTATGCAGGCTCCATTATGGGTTTACCTAAGGGTCCAATTTCCCTTGTGGTTGTTAATTAGGTCTCCTCGGCCAAAGCTAGGAATTTGGCTGTGTCACGGACATCGTGGTATGAATATCTAATTTTGGGTACCTTCTCCAGGATATCATCCATAGTGACCACTTCATTCAGGATATACAAAATTGTGATATCCATGTCATCATGTGCCCTTCTGCATAATATATTTTCTTGCATAATGTCCTCCAACTATACCTTCATGAGCTTCTACTAAAATTGTGGTCCTTTCATGTTCCAATACACACCTTCTCAAAATGCTATCTGTGCCCATTTTGTATAAATGTTGTGAAATAAGTTGATAGTCCGCAACTCCGACTACTAGATTTTTCTTTTGTGCAGTGGAAAACTCTTGTGGTGCAACCCATGTACTTAAATATTCAATAATATCAACAAAGTATTCATCAGCTGCCTGTACTGAAAATAGTTGTGCATGAGGGAAGTTTCCTTCCAAGTTAGTAGTCCATTCTCCATTAGTTACCCTTGACAGGTGATCAGGTCCTCCATTCAACTTCCCTGGTTTGATTATCACCTCAAAATCAAATCCTTGGAATAAAAATATCTAGCTACAGATACTCCCCCCTAACACTGACTTGTTATCTAGATATTTGAGGGCATAATGATATGTAAACATTTTAAAGTGTTTACCCAGTAAATGGTGCCTAAATTTATAAAGTGCATATACCATGTTTAGGCCTTCTCTTTTTTTGGTGTTTTATTTCTTCTCTGATTCTGACAACTTTTTGTTTGCAAAGGCTATAGGATGGTGTAAGTCCCCTCCCCCTCATTGTGCTAGAATTTCCCCACGTGCTATGGATGATGCATCTATATGCACATGAAATGTCTTTCCACAATATGGAAATACTAGTATAGGTCTTGTTACGTTTTAAAGTGTCCAATCCTTGTTGATAGTCCTCATTCCACTGAAATATGATGTCCTTCTTCAACAATTTTCCATTTGCGCAGTAATTTGTGCATGCCCTTTTATAAAATTCATGTAATATCCTATATGTACCAATTTTTATCTTAACTAAACCACTGAATTTGATGGTGGTAAATTTACAATGAATGCAATCTTAGTAGGGTCCACTAGTGGACCCTTTTTACACATTATATTTTAAAAGGTGTACTAAAAATGCATTTCTGGATATTCAATGATATATGGCATTTCTTGCATCTTTCCAAAATTAGTCTTAGCACTTCTACATGGTCCTTTAACAGACTATATACAGACCATTCATCTATATATACTTCTAAAGACTGTTGTATGAATTTCTTAAAAGTAGCTATGACTACTCTTGAAAATAGGGATGGTGCATTCTTCATCCCAAAAGGCATGAATGTATATTGGTAGGATCCCCATTCTATAGAAAAAGTAGTCTTATACTTGTCATCTGGAGCTATTTTGATATGATTGTAACTTGAGAATCCATTTGTAAATGAATAGGCTTCCTAGCCTCCCATATTCTCTAAGACTCCATATGTGAAAGGGGTAGGGAAAGGGCCATATAAAAAAGCATCATTAAGTTTCCTCAGATGTATGCAAATAATTATCCCACCTTGTTTCTTTTCTTGGACTACCATAATCGATCCATTCAAATTCCTCTATTGGTTCTATGATACCAGCTTCCAACATTCTGCCAATTTCTTCTTTCACTTTATCCTTATACGTTGGAATCAGTATGTAGGGTATTTTCCTGATAGGCCTAGCCTCGGGTTTGAGGGGTATCTTCATATCACCTAGCTCCCCTATTATGTGTTTCATCTCTGTAGAGGTAGTTGGAAACATGTCAATGTATTCGCAGTAACTATGTTAGTCTTTCTACTCTTTTCTCATCCCAATAGTCTCCAATACTTGCCATTTTAGGATTGTCATTCATACCAATATTGACTTTTTAAATTTGATTGGTGCATCAAATACTTCTAACTCCAGATATGGACCTTCCACCTCTCTTTCCCCTTCCATCTCTGTAATCTGAATGTTGCGTCGATCATCTTCATCCATTGCTTCCTCTTCAATATGATTGCACGTGAGTAACTCTTTGACTATCTGTTTGTTCTGTTGTTGATATTTTTTCATGATTTCAACTTCTGGTTCATTAATAAGTATCATTCTGTGTATCATATTCATCGTTGAATCAATGTTGATGTTCTTATGTTCAAATGATAAGGTTACTACAAAATTATGTTGTAAGCGTGTTCATTATGTATTGTCTTTGTGCATATCCATTCTATATACCAGTTCTCTCAGATTCCTTCCAATGTATGGGTAAAGTGATGAGTCCATTTCTCTAGTGGTGTCATCCTCCATTGTGCCTTGCAATTTTCCAAGTGTTCCATTGGTGTTCCCTTTCCATCGTACCTATACAATTTATTTTTCCCCTACTCTATGTCAAACCTAATGCACAATAGTAGTTTACATCGATACCAATCCTGAATGGTTTCTTTATGCACACCCTACCATATTGCAGGTGTGACCTTGAGTGTGATATATAGGGCTAAGATCCTTTGATTTTCTAACACTTTGTCTTCATATTTTGTAAATAATTTCCCTAATTCATTTACCCATGAAAATTGAGAGGTTCTCTTATCTTTGTACTAACCCATCTTACTACGTGGTCTATTCTTTCATACCTCGTTGAAACTCCATGCAATCGTTGTTGCCAATTATCCAAACCTATGTATGAGTCATAAAAGCATGATGCAATTCTTCTTCATCTAAGTACCCCATCTACAATTGGGTTAACATAATCCTCTTCTCACACTGTGGTTTTGTACAACTGGTTTATTTCCTCCAAATCCAAACAAGTGTTCCCTACATACCTTTCTCCATCTAATGGATCCAATGGTGTAATGACTCTATATTTTCCTGATTCAAAAGTCATGTTTCTTGTATTTAGGTTGATTATATCTTGGTTATAAAATTCCCAATTGAATCGAAGCAATTTTGGGTAAGGTGTTGTGCCATCTACTATCTCTATTACTTCAAGATATTCCATAGTGCGCACTCCATACAAATCTAATGTCACACATTTAAGCCTTCCAATCGTGAGCACTCTGTGTTGATTTTATAATTTCACCTGAACATGTGAGTAGCCTAAGGTAGGTTCCCCCATACATTACCACGTATTCTTAGTTAAAGAATTTACTTCACAGTCTAAATCCATTATAATTTTACCCATATTAAAATCCCCAATATTAGCATTTAGTTTGAATTCTCTTCTTGTCCTTCTTCTTATATCGAGATGATTGATTTTTTTTTGTTCTAACTTTCCTTCCACCTTGGTGTTACATGTTTCCATCATATCTTGTAAAATCATAACAGATGATGGGCCATTGAATATATTAACACAAGATTGCATAAAAGTCTTCATGGTACTTACTTTATCTAAAGGTTTTCCCTCACTGGTATGGTCCATTGAAAATGGCATCCCATATATTGGTGGATTTTCAAGTTGCTGCGTGACTGATGTAGACACAACATTCTTCTTGAGACACTCCTGTCTGATTCCTTAAATGTTTCCTTTTCTTTCTCCATGTCAAATAGCGTCTGCGGTTCAGTACTCTTCTCAATCCATTGTTGCTATGCTCGATCTTTTTTTACTGCATCAATTCTTGTCTTGGCTCATCCTCGAGTGACTATATTGATGTTTCTTCCATCATCCCTAGGTTATGTAGAAATCAAGTGGACATTTTGGTTGTTCTGGTTCCTTTTGTCTTGGATGTTCCCCATGAGTGTCGGACAATATTTTGTGTCATGATCTGTTGCGTACATGTACCCGGTGGGAGTGGACACTCCCTTGCATAATGTCCTAGTTGTTGGAAGTTGTGGCACACTATTGGTCCTCTCACTCGTCCAAATATTTTGTTTCCTTGTCGTCCACCTCTATATCCACCTCGATCTCCTCATGGCGCACTTTAATAAGGTACCTCGTTATACTACACAGGGTTATACTATGGTTGAACATTATTATATTGCATCTACACATTGTTGTATCATGCCAGTACCTGGTTGAGATAAGGTGCAGCTTGTCCTGTCATCATTTCTTCTTGCACCCTATAAGTATCTAAGGTTCTTTCTCTCATCAGATCAATCATCCTATAATCCTTATCATCATGACCCACTTAATTGCAAAAATTGCAATATGAACTTTTGGGTATTGTATTATATTTCTACATCATTGGGCAATGATATGGATCATGCCCATGTGTCTTACAAATCTTGCAGCATGGTCCTCGTGTTGGGAATGGGTTTGTTAAGAACCAAATATCATTATAGCATAGAAAAACCTTAGAAAAAGTACTCAATGCCTTGACAAAGAGATAATTTCAGATAATAATCCTCTTTGAGGGGGAAACCTCCTTTTACCCCACTTGAATGTTCAAGTAAAAGATGATTCAAAATGAAAATGTCTCCTTGGTATATATAGGAGACTAGGAGGTATAATTACAACTAATGGCCTAAATCCGACATAAATAAAATAATATTACTAATATAATATGCCCCAATTAAGGGGTAATGAGCCAATA
>SNQJ01S0004960.1:68594-89918 GCA_010110895.2 Picea sitchensis
ATCAATCTTAGGAATGTGGTTGGTCTTCAAACCAAAGTTGGAGTTTCTCCATTCTTGATTCACCTTCCTTGTGTCCTCATCATGAATTTCATGGAATGCATTTTCACTTTCTGATGTTTTCTCTGTTACGAAATTTTTCAATACTTCCATGATATCCCCTTTTAAGCCATCCATCTTAGTATCCAACTTAGCTTCTATTGAATCCATATCCTTTTGTAGTTCATTTATGTCCCTACGCATTTCTTCACCTTTATAAAGAGTCCAAGTAGGATTTTCTGGAGGCTTATTTGGTGCAGAAGTTCCCATTTTTGGTGGCATGTTGGCCAAGTATCACTTTTGAACCTTGATTTTGAGGTGGTTCTGCTAGACAATATTTTTGTTGTTGTATCTCCTAAGTTTCGACCCTTCTAGTATGAAACTTTGTTTTATGTATTTCTCTGATATTTCTTCTCTGCAATTCCACAGGTCTGATCAAAATTGGATGTGCCAAGTAGAATTTACGGTAACTTCCCCACAACTTGCCTATTTTTGGCCTTTCTAGAAGATCTCACTTGTATAGCGTGCCCCGCACAAAATAATTGATATAAAATTCTAAAACTTGCACCAGAATTACTACAAACTATCCAAGCTCCAATGAAACTAGTCCCAAGCAATTTGGACACTCTAGGAAGAAGTTATGATTGTTTTATCTCGGACACCTTCTTGAGACTAGTCAATAGGACTAGTCAGATACCCTATCTTGCACAGAGTGTATCTACAAATTTAAGATGACCCAGAAGCTAAATGTTTTACCACAGACACCTTACTAATTTTTGTAAATAGCCTCTGGAGTTTAGGGTCTGAAACTTTACAGAAAGTTTTTATAGTGAAAATTCTGCAATGACTCAGTTCAGGATGATTCGAGAACCCTATCTTGTAAAGGTTGTATCTATGAAAGTATAAGGCCTCAAGAGCTTAATTTTGAACCCAATGTACCTTGATCTGTCTACTAAATATCCTCCATGTCGTTCCTTCTGAAACATTGTAGAAAAACAGTTATAGCAAAAATTCCAAGGCATCTTAGATGTAGCAGCGAAACACCAAGACCTTGAGCTCTGATACCATATGTTAAGAACTAAATATCAATATAGCATAGAAAAACCTCAGAAAAAGTACTCAACGCCTTGAAAAAGAGATAATTTTAGATAGAAAGCCTCTTCGAGGGGGCAACCTCCTTTTACCCCACTTAAATGTTCAAGTACAATGATTCAAAATGAAAATGTCTCCTTGGTATATATAGGAGACTAGGAGGTATAATTACAACTAATGGCCTAAAGCCGACATAAATAAAATAACATTATGAATATAATATTCCCCAATTAAGGGGTAATGAGCCAATATTAGGGCTTAACAGGGTTTGTCACCCCTATCTCCATATACTTCATGAAAGTTGTACATTCATTCTTATAGTGTCCTTCTATCCTACATAAGGTACACCAAACAATTTTTCTTTTCTCTTTACCCTTATTCTAGTAAAGCTGAAATGTTAGATTCTTCAAATCCTCCTTCATCTCTTCTATTATTGGATATGTCTGTTGATACTAGTTTTCTTCTAGTTGTAAGGCTACCTACAAAACCTATACCTAAGTTTGGAACTTATGTTGTCTTAATGGGTAATTCAAATGTGGTAACAATGAGTTCACAAATAAATGCCTATGTTGCATGTCATTCATTGCATATTTCAACTTACCTTTTAGACATGTAAACCTCTAATCAATCTCCCAAATAGACTCACCTGGTTTTTTCCTAATTTTGATCATTTCATTCATATACTGGTCTTCTGATTTGGGCTTTTGAAATTCATTTATCAGTTGTTTTTTCACATCTGCAATAGTCTTTGTTACTCCCGGTGGATTGTTTACATATAGGCTCATGTACCAGTCCAGTGCACAATATTTTAGTGTGATAGATAATTGTGTGAGCTTTTTATACCCATCTATGATCTTCTTTTCTTCACATATATCCTCACATATGAATAAGTGTTTTTCAAGGTCCTCTGATGCCTCTCCCCAAAATTATGGTAACCTGATCATGGGATCATGTCCTGCCATTTTAAATTCTATTGAACTACTACCTCCACACAGTGTAAATAATTAACTGTTACTTCCTGAACTGGCTCCTCCAATTGATTCTCTTTTCTTGGATGTGTATCATGTTGTCTTTCTTCCACTAAAATCCAGTTTTTTAAATGTTGGTGTTCTTTATGGTGTGTTAATTGCACATGGGGTTTTAGGTTCCACACTGATGGTGATATCGATTGGAGTTCTTCCTTTTGTTCCTTCACTTGGACCTCTTATTTTATTTTCATATGTTGTGTGCACGATTTCCTCAATCTTCTCCACAACCCAAAGATCCTCTACCTCTTATTCATCGCTTGCCAAGCCCTCTGTATTAGCTATGTCTCTCTTCTTGTTATTCATCTTATATTGATAGTGTACTCCACTGTGTGTCTTTCCATCTTTTTCCATTATCTTCTTTATCTTGTCTTCCTCCATCATGATTGGGTCCATGGAATTATTCTTCTTTCCCTTATCCATCTCTTCCTCCATTTCTCAACTTCCTGTCAGTGCTTCCCCCTTTCCCCCATGCATGCAGGGAAGTTTAGTTGTCTGATTCCATGGTAATCACATTGTTTCCATATAATAAAATATTGATTGTAGTATACATCGATTTGGTGTAACTACCTCTAGGTCCCTTTAGACAATATGACTCTACTGCAGTGTAAGACTTTGTGGTATCTACTGCAAATTCGATGATGAACCCTACAACAATATTGTCTAACCAAAAATCTATTACACACGTAAAATTGTTATTTATGTGTTCTAACTACACGATATCCACAAGATTCCACTCCAACTGTCTAATTCAATTTGTAGGGTGGTTTTATTTTAACCTAAATAACCACTGCTACAACAAATGTGGGAAATCACAAAAAAATACCTCATGCAAGTCACTAAACACGTATTTGTCGATATATTTGAGCGGTGTTAGATTAGGGTTTTTTTTATCCTTCTGCATAAACTCGAGTCCCTTCGTTTTCAACAATATTTTGATCTCCTCCTTTGTTGAATTCCATGTCCTGAACATTCCCTTCTATACTTTCATCCTCCGCGCATTTCTTCCACGGATCACGTCCACTCAATCCCTTGTAGTTCAAGTCTCGACAATTGAACCATTTGTTCATTGGATCTTTGACTTATTACTTCTTCTTTGGTTGACCTAGGTTCATATCTCAACAGATTTCCAGCAAAACCCTCTAAAAATATCGGCCCTGCGAACAAGGTGCACAGTGCGGTCTCACTCGAGATAAATCTAATGGGTGACTACAATACCAATCTTTTTGTAGTCTACGAATGAGTGGGGATATGAGAGTGTATTCTATATTTATTTATGCATTAAATTTATTATGTATGCAAGTATTTCTAAGATTCATTCATCTTTAGCCTTATGCATGCATGCTAATACATATAGTTATTCATTCATTCATAGGTTAATTAGTGATAGAAAGTAAACATTCTAAAACATCACACAAAACACAAGTTTTACCATGGTTCAACCCCTCTTGGGGCTATGTCCACAAAGATTTATCTTCTCTACTCTTTTATTTAATCTTCTTGAAAATATAGCGTTGTGTGGCATTACATCTTCAATCATACAATCATGATGAGGTTAAGGAACCTCTATGATGCAGACTAAATCACACTAGGCTCCTCAGCCTATGACCTAACCCTCAAAATATAGCTTATCTGACTTGTCTATGACCTTATTACCAAAATTATCAACAACCAATAACAACTGAACCCTGTCGAACCCCCAACCTAAACCTCCTAGGTTCTTATTTATACTATTCGACGGGATTATAGTTGTTACAATCCTTATCAAAAACCATGACCCTAGCATAGTTAGGCTTGCATACGTGCGTGCCATGTTTCTTTTCCTCCTGCACATTGTTTTTCCTTCTTTTTTTGCATGCTTCTTTCTTGCCATCTCTTGGGCGCACTCAAAAATTAGGTCTTCCTTTTCAAACTTAGGTCTTTCCAAAAATATACATTTTCTTCAAAAATAGTCCTGTGCCCAAAATATCCTTCCTTCTCAAAATAGGCCTGCATCCAACACCTATTTAAATTAATTAAAAGTTAATTATTTGTGCATAAAGACATGTGTCATTGAGGATTTTTCTATAAAAAAAATGGTGTAGAAAGGAAATGGATGTGAAGTATTCCTAGTAATGTTATGCTACCAAAATTTTGTGTGTTGTTTTTCAATTGTGACAGTTGGGATACCGAGCTTATAGAAAGAGTGAAATATCTTCCTTGCGAGGCAAGCCTTAGAGTTATTGTTTGTTGGTTTCTTGTGTGTGGACCCTTTGCAGCTCGAAGGGCTAAGGGGAAAGAAGAGTAGCCCTAGCATTGGTTGGGAAGTACAGGTGAAGTGATTAGCAAGCAAAAGAATAGAAGGAGCACAAGTCTTTGAAAGACATGACTTCATCTTCTTGGTTCCTATATTTTATTTCTGGAAATTTTATTGTAGTAAAAGTAAATTGTAAATTAGAATTTTGTAAATTGTTTCAGAACTAATTGTAATTCTGGATTAAAATGTTTATGTTTGTTGTAGAGTTATTATGTAATTTAGAAATCAAAATTTTATAGTCGCTACAATGTCATTTCTAATATATGATTGCTGTCAAATTTAAACTACAACCCATAATTCGATTTTTATAAATCGTTGTCAATTATTGTAAATCTGTATGTTTCATTGGATAGCATCTTATGAAAATATATTTACATTTCCATTATCAAGTATTGAAATACCCGGATGCTTGAATTTAGTTGGTCGTTGCATAACTAACTTCCAATTTAAATTTAGTTGGTCGTTGCATAACTAACTTCCAATTTAAAGAATTGAAATTTCAATTTGATTGCTGCATATCTTATTTGGATTCTGGAGGTTTCTGTCAAGTTTTGAAATTTTCGGAAGGATTGAAATTCATAGACCATTGCTTGGATAATCGCCATTCCGGATTTGAAATTTTGTTTGGGAGTTGTAACCATTTACAATCAAATTTGTAGATTCTTGTATGTCGATGTTGAATCGTTTGCAAATTTAGGATTTGAATTTTGAACGCTCTAAAATTACTTTACCACTCAGTGAGTTAAATATGGGGTCGCTGCAAAGTTGAAATCCCGACCTGAGTTAAATATGGATCCATGCAAAGTTTGACAACCAAAGTTTAGAAATCATGTAATCACTGTAAAAAAAAACTGTAACCCTGAATCGATGTTAGATATAGGAGCTTCTCGAAGTTTGTAATTGTGTTGTTAGATGCAAACTAAATTACATTTGGATATTTGGAAATCGCATGGCCATAGTAAAACCTCTGTGAGTTTCCAAATTTTTAAAATTCTTGTGGTCCTGTAAAATTTATGCAAGTCCAAATTCGGAGTTTCTTTCTTTTTAAATCATTTACAAAACATATATATATATATGAGAATGTCGATAATACCACTATACAGTTAAGTGGAGTTACTAGCAATCAAATATCTTAGGGGTCACTCTCAAATTATTGACAGTCACAGAATTTTAGAATTTCTGGCGGTCATTGTAAACTTATTGTATTTAGGGAATTTCAAAATCGTTGGGTCACTAATAAACTTTTGTCAATCCGAAATTAGAATTTGGAATTACATTTTGTCGCTATCAAGTTTTTGTTTTTAAAATTTTTAAAAACTCTATAAGATCGTTGCCAAACTTAATGGCAGATCCGAAGTTATAATTTGATCGCCATGGAACTTTTATCAACTCTGAATTCTAGAATGGAAGGGCCTCGGCCGAATTTGTTTGGCCAAGATGGAAATCTAATTTACGAAGATGAATTGTAATCGTAGATAGAATTCATCTTTTACTTTGAGCTTGGGTTTGTCCAGCTTCGTTTTATTTAACTATGAAATGCTCGTCAGAACGATTGGCACGAATCAGATCCAAGAAAGACAACTAGCGCGTGGAACCTACAACCAAGTGTCCTCCACCATTCAACAGTTAGATGAATGCAAGTTCCAGTGTTAACCCAATCACGTGTGGTGTTATCTGGTTAGATAAATGAGCACTCACTACTAATTATACCTATTGATAATGGGCACAATTAATGATCTTTTAATCTTAAATTCTAATCTGATGGCTAAGCATTGAAGACGCTGGCATATTCTTAGTCGTCCTCCAAAATCAATGCGTTAGATGTATTGTTCATAACATTATAAATTTACTGTAAAAATACATAATTGCCACGTTTATTTTGATGGCAATCATTCATTTTTTATATCTGAAAAATTGTTTAATGCCATGACCTGAGTGCGCTCTCTTTGGAGTCACAACTCAATCACAACTCCCCTTTCGACATTCTCCAACCGCGAGTCCCACTGTGCTATTAACTCCTAGAATGCAATAAGTCCCTTAGTAGATACACTTTTAAACTTGCTAGTTATATTAACTCCTAGAATGCAATAAGTCCCTTAGTAGATACACTTTTAAACTACATATAGTTGAAGGTAATAATTATGTTTTCCTTATTAAAGTGAATTAATGAAGGACTTAAGAACTATAATACTTATAGGTCTTAGTGTATGGCTTACCAATATTAAGAATTGGAAGGAATAGAAAATATTATCCTCAAGTAAAATCTTGACTGGCTAATCAATAAGTTAGAATATAGGTTGTTAACATTGTGGTATGTTTAAGATGGAAATAAAATAAAATAAAATAAATTCACTAGTGATTAAAATTTTGGAGATTATATTATTAAGTTCCAATTTTTAATATAATTAATATCTATTTTAAAGGGTTCTATTTCAAATTTCAAATGGTGATAATAGTATCGACTATTAAATGAGCATAGGAGATTATCACATTAGTAACGTGTCTTGTGAGAAATATAAACATGATTAATGTCCTAAATTGTTGAGCTTACATGCTAGATGATTACAATGATTTGTTATTGTATTAGAAATGATTTTGTAATAGGTTGGAACTAGAAAATTGAGTGGTTGTTATGATGTGTATTTTACTGATGTAGTGACGAATTTTGTACTACTATGAAGAGTTTTTGAGTGAATTTAATTGTTTTATGATTAAGTACTTTACTGTCAATTTAATGTTGTATTTAGTTTAGAATTGATTATGGGAGTAGATATCTCCACGTTCCTCAGAACAATTACGAGTCCTAAGACTTTAAATGATCAAAATCAATCGGATGAATTATAAACTTGAGCGTTGATTATGTGTTTTGGAGGTCCTAACCCAGTAGGTTGGGAAGGTATGTATCCTTGTTATCTTCATGTGATTTGATTGAGTTGTTAGTAACAGTGATGGTGTGTCTAACTCTTACGATATATTGTTGTGGATGAAAGTAGAATGTATATACATTGATGTATGTTATTGTCACTTATCCCTTGTTCTAACTATTGTTGTTTAAAAAAAAAATCCACTACTATACTTACTTACATTGATGTCTTAACGAAGGGGATGTTACAGCAACAAAACACAACTCACTATAAAACTTTGAATTAACGAAGCAAGTGGACAACAACAACATAAAATTTAGAAGCCTAGAGAATTGGAGACAACACTAATTGAACAACAACATGTGAGGATAGTTGCAAAACAACAACATAAAGATTGGGACCCAAGAGGACTTCAATAGTTGAACACTCTTGATCACGAGATCATGAAACATTTGAACCTTAGGAGTCTGAGGCAGGAGAATTTTGCCTTCAAAATCAAACACATTTGATTAGACCTAGGGGGTATTTTGATTTACTAAGATAGTGGGTTCCCTATACTTGAAATATTTGTATTTTCCTATGTTTTGTTTGAATTCTAAAAACAATCCATAAGAGAGGGTTGTTGAGTTGAAATTGATTTAATATGTAATCGACTCTACCTTGTAAAAGAATATCTTGAGAGTTGTGAGGATATAGAGAGATCTTAGGCTAATTATAGATCTCATGAGGATTTTGTGGATCTTAAGACATCCTACAGATTAATTTGGTGAATGATTGTTATGGTCCGAACAGATTCAGGTTTAGGAACCTTGTATTAAAAATGTAATCTTTTGAGCATGGGAGGTGGCCAATTGAATAAAGAATCAGGCTAAAGAGAGTGAAAGTGTGAAATTCCATTAGAGAGAAAGGTCCTTATGTAAAACTTTGTACAGTCCTATATGATTTATGAATGAAAATCACTCTTTTTTCAAGTTTTATATGAAGTTGATCCATTGAACATCTATGTGTTAATGTGAGATTAAATGTTATAGGTGTTAATGTCTAACAAATGAAGAAATTCCTCCTTAATACATGTGTGTGCAGGTTTTAGATCATGAGAATAAACCATCATATAAGAAATAGTGTTGAAATCAACCATCGATCACGGAAGGGATTGATAGCCCAAACACGGTAACAGACTCGTTGAATTCAAATTTTAAATGATTGGAAGTTGGGATGAGTGGAGATTGAATTGTGTTCTATGTTTAGATTGAACCAGATTTTTAAATCCATTTACAAATGTTGAGAAACATGCATCGTCGAATTGCCCCCAGGGGGGCAGCTCAATTCGTAAGTGCCGTGAAAATGAAGTTCCATGAGGTTTCGAGTTCAATTCCCCCTGACTTACATTGTGTGCCACGTATGGGGCCTCGTGGGCACACCTAGAGGTTATAGTGGTAGCAGTTGGATAACACGGGCACGTGCCCAACTAGTTGTTGATTCCTCAAGACATAAAAATAAATAAATAAACATGCATCGTCGAATCAAGTAAAAGGATTGTTGGCACAGGGGCAGACCCAAGGTTCAATGATACAATAACACACCAACAAAACCGTAACTACTGGCCCTTTCGACAACACCTACGAATCATATGAAGTATCACCCAAGGTAGAAGCAGGGGTGGTTACAGGACTCTAGTGTCTACAACCTTAGATGGGACATAGATATGTGATTCTAATCACTTAACAGAGAACTCAATAGTTAACATTCATCAGTATACAGTTCTCAGTTACAACGCAGTTAAACCCTAATTACAACACAACACAGTATTCATTCAGATCTATTATATTCAAGCACTTAAGTACCTCCACATAGGCCAGATCTAGTATTTATCCATACTATTAAGCACATAACATTAACATATCTATCTATCATTCATCTATGATAAAGCACTAAGCAAGTAAACACATAAACATATCAATACATGCACAAAGAAGAGCAACATAGCATATACGTGGTTCACCCCCACCTTGGGGCTACGTCCACCAATTCTTCTCTTCTTTATTATCTTAGGTCAAGCTTCTTATAGGCACATAGCATCCAAGTCCCACTCTGCAGAGGAAAGGAGATCTATGCAGTTTGCTAGATCCTCCTTCCTTGCGTTACAACACAAATCCTTCCACAATCTGTTACAACCACTTGCAGTTAGCTTTGCAAGTCTCACACAATATGCACAAAGCATATACAATCCACACTTTCACTTAGCACTCAACACATATCTCATCAGTCTAACATCACATAGATGTGCTTCCTCACATCACCTAGACGTTTATTTATACTTTACAAAATAGGCCTAAGCGTGGGTAAACCAATGGGATGACATCCCCATACCCATTACATAATCCTAAATCCCAAAAAGGGCCCTAAAAGGGGTCAATATAATGTGATCTCTGCTTTGTCTTGTGCTCTGCCTTTGACAGCCTGTCAAAGTCCCAAAATTAGGTCAAGCATGACCAAGAATCCTCAAAACTTGGTCAAGGGCCAACAGGCCCCCAACACTCAATTGTGACTCGTCCTAAGTCACTCTGATCTAATTAGTTCTACTTCAAAAGCCTCGATCTTGGCTCAAGCTGCTTTGACTTGTCATTGTGTTACAGCCTCCTGTTCAATGAACTCCCACATGACTGCTTCATTGACAGGTCCCTCTAGGCATTGCTCGATTATAGTGACGACTTACTCCAATTCTGCTCCTTGACCTTCAATTTGCATGAAGAATTGGTAAGCCTCATCCTGTACACATTGGAGCCTCTAAGTTACGTCCATAACTCTTCTTTGAATAGTGTGGAATTGTTGTTGGGCAGTGTGCTACTCTTGGGATCGCTTCATTCTTTCCACAACTGATAGGGGCTTCAACTGTGTCTGTATTGTTTATGCTTGATACTTCGCTTCCTGGAGTTGTGACTCTAGTGCCTTCAATTCTGGATTCTCAGTGAGCCGCTTATATGTCTAGGCGATCACTTAGTTTCTTGCATTCCATGGCAAGAAATTTTATTCTTTCAACTGTGCTTCGAGCAATTGCTTCTCTTTGATCCCTTACATACTTTGGGGTGTTAGGTATGGTGTGGAGCTTTAAATATCTTATTCGTTGTTGTGGTTGCTAGATAGATTCTTCGAGTTGCTCTACTTGATGTGTCACTTGGTCTTTAACATGTAGCTCTAAGCTTGTCACAGAGAAGAGTGTTATGTTAATTGCTTCTTTCGCTTCGAGTTGCTCTATGAAAAAATGTTATTTTTCTTGTTGCAGATGTGCTTTCTCTTCTTCAAACTTGGCCTGGAGAGCAACGTTCTCATGTTCTACAAGTATGTGTTATTCTACGATTTCGCCTTGTACTTGTTGCAAGGCCTAGGTGGCTTGTTCTATTTCTTCTTGTGTGCAACGAAGGCAAGCTTCGACCGCATCAACTAATCGGCAGAGTTGGGATGGCTCATCTCCCAACTCTGGTTCTCTTAAAGGTAGGGGCACAGTGGACATTGCGTGGATGGACTGAAGGGCCTGCTGTACCCATAAGAATTCGACCTTAATTTTTTCATACATTTCCTCCTACTTGGCTTCTTATTTCTCCACAATTTCCAGTGAAGTGTCATTGAGGGCTGCTATGATGAAGTCAAAATCATCAGTAGTGAGCATAGTCTTCATGTTGGTCACGCTGGCTCTCAATTTCTTCTGGGAAGAAGGTTTCAGGGGAGAAACCTTCCTCTTCTTTAGGGGATCGATCTCATCTCTAGGCGGTGTTACTTCGCCTTGCTTCTGTTCATATCCTTTGCCATTTATCTCTTCGTCAACACCCCCTCTGTCAGGTGATACTGATGCAGTCTTTCCTTAGGCGTTGCTTAAGTCTTGGAATTCTTTCGCCTTCTTCATGCTGCTAGGTCCGAGTGTATCCTGTGTGGTCTCTAGGCTATCAAAGTTAGACATCTTTGCAGGGTCTACTAGAATATGGAGGTTTTTTGACCAGTTCTTAGTGATCTCCTCAAGGTCCTCTTCCATGAGTTTGTAGTACGACTAAATCTACTCCTTATGTTCATCAACTCACCTTGTAAGGTAGATGAAGTGTCAATCTGCGCAGAACTTCATCAGGGGTTGGAATATTTGTAGGGTATTCGGAGTCATGCGAGGTTCAACCTCGATGGCTCTCTTCATTTGAAGGTGATATGTATGAAAAACAACATTCGACTACCACTGTTTGTTCATATCACTTAAGTACTAGAGTGTGGTGAACTTCGCAGAGAGCGACTTGAACGGTTCAATATACGGGAAGGTCCCACCTTCCAGCATCTCCCAAGAAGCAAAGGCAATAAGGATTAGGAGCCTGCTAAAGTGGAACTCGTAGCCTTGATCTTGTGCTTCATGACAGTCTAGTTCCAACTGATTCACTAGGTACTTTGCTCAGTTCATCTGTAGACCTTCTACGCACTTCCCTGCGAGGTCAACAACAAAGCCTGTGACCTGCATAGGTCTATTCTTCCTTACTAACTTTCCTGGAATTAAATGATAGGCTAGGCCCACTGCGCCATTCTGGATCGAGGCTACCTTGTAGCCTTGCACTCCCTTTTCAACATTGTCATATGTATCCTTGATCTTTTGTGCTAGCACGCGATCTATGGCTTTTCCTAGATAGAATTCCTATGGATTGGGTCCTTTCATACTCAATCCTGTGATCCTATGGATCAACGTTGGGTCGACTATGATACAGTGGTCTATCCATAAGTATCATCCATGGTAACATGAAAGAAATAGATTGATAGAGGCATTGACTTCCTGGTGCCTGTCGAAGTGTTGGATTTTCATTACATTTAACAAGGTGGACTGCACGAGGTTCATCATCCATGGATGAGAGAATATCTTTGATTTCTTCCCCTTCGTCCTGGTCAAGTATTTATACAGGGCAAGCATACTATAGTTTTTTCAATCTCCGAGGTTGAAGTCACCGAACTTCAACGCTGCGATCTTATCCTGTTATACTCGAACTGTTTGTATCCCCTTCAAGAGGTACACAGTAACCATGGTGTACTCGAATTCTCTCAACATGCTATCTCCACTCACCGCACCAGTCATAGGTGGGAAGTAGTCTGGAAATATGGTCGGTATCAGCTTCACATTTTCTAGGTCATCTTTGTGTTTGGTTTTCTTTTCTGTTGATGGTGAGGATGGTCTGGATTTTTGGGAAGTCGATAGAGAGGCTTGCACTCCTCTTGTCGATGACACTTGTATACCCACAGACATCACTCTTTCATACATGACTCTTTCAGTCATGAGGTCGATGAGTACTTATTTCACAGACTCTTCAACTGCACTAATTTCTTTGGACATACACACTCGTGGTTGAATATATCGGGTTTAAAGAGTAACTTCTCAATGCAACATGATGGATAGCACTAATGTAGTGATCACTATGTGAAATCAGCTATGTTGAGAGATCTGGTAGTCATGATTAGAAAAAGTGTTCTCGTTGTGTGGAACGATGGGATAAATAGATAACTCAACAACAAATCTCCTACCATGGGTGAGAATCATTCATTAACTCAATTATGTCCATTATGGCATGGTCCCAATGGTCTGGTGGCGAAATTGCTGACAATAAATGTCTTTCTATCCATTCGGGTTGTCGCTCTAACGATTATACTATTTCCAATGGATATATTGCTTCACCATGGTGAAATTCCATGTGACATTGTTATGATATCTCGACAAAGTTCCAATTTTACAAATTTTCCTTCTACGAATTTCCAATTTTACAAATTTTGCTTCTTGCTTAGTTTTCTATCCTTTTTCCCAATGAGCTTCGTCTCATAATTCCTTTTTCCATTCGAATTCTTATCTTCTTTTGGCAGAGTAAATTCATTTTGTTGAGATTCTTTCCTAGAAATCAGGGGTAATACTTCATCTCTAGCTGGAATAGGTACTTCAGTCTTATGTGGGTCTTCTAGTGTTCTTCCAACTTCAAGATCCAAGTCTCTGGTTTGAAATAGCTTCGCTTGGTTCTCCTTTTCTTCAATCAAGTGTGCGATCCTCCTAGTCATGAAATATTTCAACTCTTGCTTCTTTTGTTCTAAGACTTCTTCTTCTTTCCTTCTATTCTGTTCTTTTTCAATCCACGATTTTCCTAGTAACATAGAAAATGGAGCGTTGTTCTCAATAAATTTAACAACTTCAAATTCTTCCTCTATCGAAGTTCCATGAGCACTCATAGATATCCGAGTAAGTCTTCCACATAGGGTTATAATCTTTTCTCTGAATAATATCATTCCTCCCAATGAAGGAGTCATAGAAGGCTCCCCTAAAATCTCCCAAGTTCTTTCTGTCATGATATTCACCTGTGTTTCTTCATCCAAAACACAGTCAATGTCGAAGTCTCTTATTCTTGTTTCAATGCATTCTTTTTCTTTAAATACCTATGATAAACTAACATGTTGGTGGTCATTCACGGTTTCTTTCATCTATAACAATACTTTCTTTGATTCTTTCTAGGGTTCTTTCATAATATCAATTTCTTGATCTTTCTCATGATCTTATTGTCTCATATTCATACTTTCAACCTTAGCAATCATTCTATGGAAATCCAATACTTCATGGTCCATAGATTTGCAACAGAGGCAACTAGGTCTTGTACCAGGGAATTCCTTAGCCAGATGTCTTATTCTTCTGCAGCTGTAACAAAGGGTTAATCCTCTCTTTCTTTTAAATGATCCCCAGCCTCTCCTATACTGCGTGCTAGGATCATGATGGCTAACCTGCAATGAATTCTTTCTAGGGTACAGCATCAATTTGTTAGTCCAAACATTCTTTCTATCCATAGGTATAGCATATCTTTCATTATTCTTATCATATCTACTCATTACAAATCTTCTTTCTTCTATCAGTGCCCTAGTTTTCAAGCTAGGACAAATCTTATCTAACATACCTAGATCCATACTTTAGAAACAAAAATTTCCACTAATCTTATCTTCAGCAGAGCACAAATCTTCTAGATCTAAAACTTTTCACTATTCTTACCTCTATCAGAGCACAAAGTGTTTAGATACTACCTATTTTCTTCAGATCAGACTTCCTTTCTTACACAGAGCTTCAAAAATTGAGTACAATACTGTGCACTAGCGCGACATATCTATGCACAGATCTCCCACAATTTCAGGTCATATCTTTGCACAAAGCTTACTTTTCCTCAGTTCCCAGCCATCACAGTTTCAGGTCCTGGCAATGGCACCATTTGTTGGCACGGGGGCACACCCAGGGTTCAAAACTACAACAATGCACCAACAAAACCCTAACTACCAACCCTTTGGGCAACACCTATGAAGCAGATGAAGTGTCACCCGAGGTAAAGGGAGGGGTGGTTGCAGTAATCTATTGTCTGCAAACTTAGCTGGGACACAGATCTGTGATTCTAAACACTTAACATACCACTCAACAGTTAACATTCATGAATATAGAGTTCTTAGTTACAACTCAGTTAAACCCTAATTACAACACATCATAGTATTCATTCAAATCTACTATATTCAAGCACTTAAGCACCTCCACATAGGCTAGATCTAGTATTCATCCATACTATTAAGCACATAACATTAACATATCTATCTATAATTCATCTATGATAAATCATTAAGAAAGTAAACACATAAAACATATCAATACATCGCACAAAGCAGAGAAACACATCATAAACGTGGTTCACCCCCACCCTGGGGCTACGTCCACCAATTCTTCACTTATTTATTATCTTGGGTCAACCTTCTTACATGCACATAGAATCCATGTCCCACTCCCCAGAGAACAAGATATATGTGCACCTGTAACGATCCTTCTTCTTTGCATTACAACACAAATACCTTCACAGTATGTTACAACCACCTGCACTTGGCTACGCAAGGTCTCACACAATATGTTACAACCACTTGCACTTAGCTCTGCAAGTCTCACACAATATGCACAAAGCATCTACAATCCACACTTGCACTTAGCACTGAACACTTAGCTCATCGGTCTAACATCACATAGATGTGCTTCCTTATATCACCTAGACGTCTATTTATACTTTATAGAATATGCCTAAGTATGTGTAAACCCATGGGCCGACATCCTCATACCCATTACATAATCTTGAATCCCAAAAAGGGCCCTAAAAGGGGTCGAGATCCTACGATCTCCACTTTGTCTTGTGCTCCGCCGTCAACAGCTTGTCGAAGTCCCAAAATTAGGTCAACCATGACCAAGAATCCTCAAAACCTTGTCCAGGGCCAACAAGGATTGATCGCGAAAGTTGACTTCATCGGAAGAGACTTGTTCACATGGTTTAAAGATTTAACGATCCAGATTAGAGCTGGGATATTGGTTTTCCAAATTGACAATTAAAAGTAGTCATGAGATCGGGATCCAATAAGATGGTACATATACCATCGGAGTACCATATTCAGAGTATTTAAAGAAAAGGATTGTGAGAAAATCTGACGAGGAGTTTCAATTGATGGCGTAGATTGTGTGACAGAAGAAGAATATTGATGACCATAAGTTTCCTAGAGTTCGGAGCGAAGTGTCAAACAGTAATGATTTTTGGTTAGCACAATCAGAGTTAGCTTAGTAAAGAGTTAAAGAGAAGAGATGTGGAGAGTATTTATTGGCCTTCAGTGTTAGATTTTCAAAGTCGAAATTGTTGTGGCGATGAATAATATCTTGACAAGGATAAATAAACAGATGATGGATATTTGATTTGATAGGCACAAATCAGTGCGCGAGGGAATGATTTGTGGCAAGGTTTTATTTGTTGTCGCAACAGGACCGTCAGAGTCCTATAGATGGAAGAGGTCTGATAGAGCAATGTCGATCAATGAATCAGATCTATTTGTAGTAGAATAGATCAATGACTCACGACGAGACACGTAGAAAGTCACTAGAGTGACATGTAAAATCTGATAGGGACCATATGTGTAACCAGTGAGTCGAAGTGTGCCATGTGGTAGTGACGTGGATGCATACAAAGGTGATATGTGGCAGCCACATGCAAGTTGACAAAAACATTCTTGGAACAACAGAAGCAATGGGTGATGATTTGTGACCATTATATCTTACAATAGATTAACAGTGGAGGAGAATGCATCTATCAGAGTCTGAAGAGGAGCTAAATCATCGGAGTGGAAGTTTCAGAGTGTTCAAGCTTGGGGGAGTCTGACAAGGGAAATCCAATACAAACGAATTGGACATTGAATCACGACCATTCATTGGGATGGGCTCATGATCAACAATAATTTTCCATCATAGCAGTATTCCGAAATGATTTCATGGATTCTAGTGACTCAACTCTGACTCTAGCACCCTGAGGTATGATGTGCATCGTCCTTTCAGTGACGATCAATGGTGGAGAAGAAAGGGTGATTTTTTTTTTTTGATAGGATTATGGGAGACTTAAGTGTCGAGTGTGAAGACTGTGGACACAACCCAAGGATATATGGAGTACACACTAAAGGTAAGGAGATTAAATATATAATCCATGGTTAAAGTGGAGGTATTATGGAGGTAAGCGCTTATATACTTTTGCGACAACAAAATGCACCAAAATTATGTTAAGAGGAAATTGGGTCCGAGTGAAGATTAGCGAGCAGTTATACTTTAGGACTGCAACATAATTAAATCTATACTTTTTCATACTGTGGGTACAGACCGGGAGGTCATCATACAATATTCCTATCTTGGTGACATGTGAAAATTGTTGTAAGACATTTCCAATAGCCTTAATGCAAAGTGTTTGATAAAATCACAGAAAGAGAAACAATAATTTGGACAAGAAACACATTTTTCTATCTATCCTAGTTGGGGACATTACACCAATCCTAGTATATGTGTAGATTCTATATCCTCAAATTCACCATGGACACTACTAGTTTTGTGTCAGTTATGCCTCTTTTTCCCACATACCTAGGTCATGTTATGGCCTCTTGGACACCACATATTTTTGTTAGATCTATCTCATTTCCCATGACCACACATGTCCAACACAACATCACCCACAACTAGTGTGCTTCTTTCTATTACAATGCTATACAATGAGAAACAACTTTTTTCCAACAATAAGACTCATTTGATCCTAGCTAGTTTATGCATAGCTATTTTGAAGATACATATCATGCTCGGATAGAACATGAACACAACCTATAAATCCATGAATACACACATAACACCTAGTATGGAACTTCATCCTATTCACAACATTATTTATCTCACACTAGCAAATTTACACTATTATAATGCCTCTCTTAAATTGGGAGAGTGAGGACACTATTCAATCAAACTAGAAGGAATTGAAGTAGGAACCAAGAAAAGTAGATATGGAAGATATGAAATGCATTAATTTTATGTTATTTTCTATTAATAATAGGGTAATTAATAGATAATATATACTCTTGAATAAGGGACACTAGAAAACGCGAACATCCACATTATGTACAAGAAAGGTATCTTATGTTGTGAGTGTGCTTTTGAAGAAAGTCCTTAGTAATATTATTTTCATTTCCAACCATATTATGTATCAACCTTTCTTATGTTGCTTAATCTAATTTTGATAAATTTAGACCAACCATTATGAAAGTTGTATGACATCTTGTTGAGTTCCACATTTCCACAATTCTATTAAAGTGATTATAAATACAAATAGATTGTAATTGTTTTTTATGATAAGTAAAACCATAGCAATTGGTTTATATATATATATATATATAATATAATATAATATAATATAATATAGTAATGAAACTTTATGATTTTATTTATATATAAATGTACCATGTTATCACTATCATGTGACACTTAAGCCAAATGATTATAGTTAACCAACAAGATAGGGAATGGAACCTCAAGAACGTGATTCAACCAACTCTTCATTCATTTTCATTCAAGATGAGGGTGTTTGTGACTCTAAATTCTACTAACGTTTCATTCATTCTCAGTCAAGATGAAAGTGTTTCTGACTCTAAATTCAAAGAACGTTTTATAAAGAAGGATATTCTCATTCAAAGAATGTTTTATAAAGAAGGATATTCTCATTCAATATGAAAGTGTTTGTGACTCTGAATTCTAAGAACGTTTCACAAAGAAGAATATTGTTTTGTGACTCTGAATTCTCATAACTTTTTATTACATCGATAGGCGTCCCCCCTATGGGAATTGATGGACTAATCAACCTTTTAATCATAAATTTTAATCTTATGGCCAGTAATGAAAGATGTTGGCATATTCTTCATCGTCGTCCCAAATCAATGAATAAGATTTAATTTCATAACTTCCTTGCATTTATAAATGCTTACGTTTTCCTTGTTTACTTTTTCACATTTACTTAATATGATTAAAAATTTACATARTARMCASCAGATTGACACGTTATATGATTAACAATTGATTTTGATTATARCAGTSTTGGAATRTCGGGCTCCATTTAAGTACAATGACAAGTGTCCACTGTGCTAAACGYTGGTGCRTTGTAGAAAGATGGCGGGTCGCTTCCTCTACCCACGACTCCGCGCGCCTCATRAACARCCTCATCGTGGAAGTTGGACGCAYCAATATACCAGTCGGGAACAACCACCACGTTTTTTTGGATATCAAGCATTACCARCTCATGTGTTTCCGTTAACGCAGTGATAGTCGGTACGCATACCGCAGGGATTGGGTGAAATTCATTGTGAGYTGCGCTTCATTCTTGACAGCACTTTACAGAAACCCTAATAACACTACTCASGAAGYGATTGCAGAGCAGGAAGATGGCAGTAGAAGACGCCCACCTCCCTCAGCTCTTACTGTGAGTGCGCCCACCAGCTCTCTCAGAGCTCATTAAAAATTACATTAAAAAATTACTGTAAGCCACGTTTAAATTTCTGATTTAGATTTATTATTTACAGTTTTCTCTTTTAGGTTTATTATTTACATTTTTTGCAATGAACAATTTACGTTTACCGATCACCGATTTAGGTTTATGATTTATGGTTTTTGGCATTACGATTTACGTTTCTGGCATTAACGATTTAAATTTCTGATTTAGGTTTTACCAATCATCGATTTAGGTTTACGACTTATGGTTTTTGGCATTACGGTTTATGGTTTTGGGCATTACGGTTCTGGGCATTATGGGTTTCGTCTCTCCATGGCGTCGGGACATGGCTAGCTGAATTGAAGCTGAATTTACGATTAACCATCCACAAACCATTAGTTTAATAAGTGACGAGTTGACATGCGTGCATAGTACTCATACATATTCAATGAAAGGAGGCAATTACAATGCGCTTCTCGAGAAATAAGTGAAATTGTTATCCCAAAATTTATGATATATATCCATATTATTGACAGAACTATGGAGTTCATTGAGCGCTCAGAATAGCAGAAACTATTAATCTAAAAGGATTTGCACGTTAATGCTTATTGTATTGAGACAACATAGACACAACTTTTGTAGTATTCTATACCTAGATGTATAAAGTTGATTAAAAGCAGCCTTATATGCTTCATCTATATATATAACACAAAGTACACTTTGTAATGGAGGTTAAGGGATTATCATGTTTAAGTTCTCAACTTTTAGAAGAAACAAATGGAAAAAAAATCCATCTATCTCCTTGATAAATTCCGACACCAAATGGATGGATGCTAGGATATAAAATTCCAAAGATTGGGACATCCCCTCAATATAATACCCTTTTATAGAGAAAATTAACATACATTTTAAATGGAGAATGGAGATATTGAAGGTAAGAAGACATACAACGAATGTGCGAATGTGTAGCTTCGCAGAGGCCATAGCTGTCAACAACGTCAAGCAGCATAAGACTGTTCGAACAAATAAATGTGAAGACTTATGTTGATTAAACGCTTCCATTGAATATAGATTCAGTGGAACACCTAGCAAGCTGCACTGTTTCGATTTCGACTTGAAACTCCACAAAAGCCAAAAAGAATCAGGAATGTGTACTAATAGAAGGGGAAGGGACAAGATAGGCATGTATCGCAGAATTACTGAGATTAAGTATTTATATTACCAGTTGAACTCAGTTCAGGTTGGTGATTAGTCTATGTTCAAGTTGTTAAAGCCGTTAGAGATGGTGAAGTTGAAGTTGTTAGAGATGGTGAAATTGAAGTGGTTAGAAAAAAGCTAAAATCGGTCAATTTAGGCGTTGAGCTCCAGAAAGATGTAGACACACGCTTAGTGGACGTGTACCACACTCGACAAGCCCTTAAACAATACCCAAGTCGCATATTTGAAAGGTCTCTTTCCTCGATTACACAGTGACGACGCCCCTAGAAAACAATTACTTGAGGATTCAATCCATATCTTTGGTAGAGTCAACATTGTTTTCTTCCATTCCATAATAACAAGTGCATTTTATGCTAATCATTTGTTCTTATTATTTCTTATGCACAACATCTTTAAAACAAGCAACAATGAAAGCTCTTAATGAAGAGGTTGGGCGTTGAGCTTAAAGTTTTGACGAATAAGCCATAATCCATTGGATTCTTACCAAACATTTTCCATGACATTAATATGTTGAGTTTAGATTGTTGTTCTTCAACATAACATTTATAACTACATCAGATTAATATTAATTTTGAATTTGTTTAAATTTTTGGTATTTTTTTAGTAATGCTGGAATATAAATTTGGGTAAAAAAAATTTTTTTTTATTTAAATTACATTTTTAATTTTTAAATATATAAATAAATTTAATATGTTGAAAATTAAAATTATACCAATATAATTTATATTATACAAATATAATCATTCAAATATATAAATCCAATCATTTAAAATCAAATTTTAAACAAATTTGAAAACATTTAAACTACGATATTAATTTCTACAATATTCATGTTTAAAAGATTTTATGTATTTTTACGCCGATAGGCGTCCCCCCTATGGGAATTGATGGACTAATCAACCTTTTAATCATAAATTTTAATCTTATGGCCAGTAATGAAAGATGTTGGCATATTCTTC
>SNQJ01S0004960.1:100187-111333 GCA_010110895.2 Picea sitchensis
GCACGTTCATGGCGGATCTCTATTATGAAACAAAGTCGACCTCACAAACCTGAATCAAAAGCTCTCGGTTACTTTCAGGACGCCGAGACGACCTAGGACTGGCGGGAAAACCAAATCTCCGGATCTCTCTATGAGTGGCTGCAATACTCAGGTGTTTGCACCCTGGCACAGATCTGTGTGTACGTGGCAACCTTTATCTAGTTCATTTAACATCCCGTTATAACATTTATTTTAACATGCTATAACATTTATTTTATTTATACATATAAAATGTCTACTTAATCACTTCACTCATTCAACATTCATCAACCAATCAAACACAAAAATACATTCATTCAATCCCACAACACAATGTTACTATGGTTCACCCCCTCCTAGACTACATCTACAAAGATCTATCTCTCAGGCTAAAACCAAAAGAGAAACTCAACAGGACCTATGTTCATCGAAAAAATAATTTGCACTGGGGGCTATTTATCATTGAGTATTTATCATTGAGAGAAGGTCGGAAACTGGATATTAATGAACATGATAGTTACTACTGACTGACAGACCATTACTTTGTCTGAAATCTATTGGCGAGCTCCATGGTTGTCCCGATCTCGGCATGTGAAAGTCACGTAAAGGGACCAAAACGGTATGAAGATGGTAATGAAAAACGCAGACGGTTTTGTTTTTACCGGAGGGTTTGTGGATGGGGACCATGGCTCGCATGTGAAAGTTTCTCTTTTTGCTTTTCCTCTTAATTTGTTCCAGAAGAGTGGGGTACCAGTACCGAAGTAAAAGTGGTAAGGAGTCATGGGGAAGCTAGTTGGGATGCTCGTATTCTATGGGCGTATTCTATTTTATTAATGTTTTGAAAAGACGTATGTATGACCCATCACCAATCTCCGTTGCCGAGAGTAATAGCTGCGGAGATATGGTCAGAGCCCCCATGTGCACGCCTGCTTTATGTACTCTCTTTACATGTGGAAGCCTCGCGTCTCATACGGCTTTATAAGTGACGCGTGGATAGCAACACCTAGATTTTTATGCGGTGAAAATGGAACATGGCGCTCTCCTAGGTTACCTTGATAGGAGAATCTATGTAATATCTTGGGAAATCTATGACCTAGAAACGTTCATAATGTTGTCATCTTAGAACCCACAACAAACAAAAGCGTGGGTGATAAGTTGTTTTCTCTACGTAAATAAACTAGCGCAGTCACAAGTCATTCTTGGTTGGTGAACGTTGAAATAACTTAGCCATCGGCATTAAATAACGGTAGAACCCGGTGCATTCGGTAATACTACGCGGTAAGAGTTTCAGGCAGGAATCCCGCTCAGTAAATAATAGTTGGAGTAAAAATCGTGGTTAGTAAACTTGGGCTCTTTAGAAAATGAAACGTTAATCACTCAAAGGTGGCAATCAACTAGCCATTATAGTAAATTTTAAATATGATTAAGTAAAAGTAAAAAAATAAACATGTAAACAGATGTCTTTATAATAGTAAGGAAGTTAGTGGTTGAAATCACAACCATTGATTTATTGGGACGACTAAGNAGGTGGCAATCAACTAGCCATTATAGTAAATTTTAAATATGATTAAGTAAAAGTAAAAAAATAAACATGTAAACAGATGTCTTTATAATAGTAAGGAAGTTAGTGGTTGAAATCACAACCATTGATTTATTGGGACGACTAAGAATATTCCAACAATATTTAATCTTGTCCATACAATTAAATGTGCCCATTGTCAATAGGTCTACGCCTTTCGGCTTAATGAGTTATATTGAAATGAGTTATATGGAATAATACTTATAACTATTGCAAACGCCAAAAAATCAAGTAACATATGTTTTACGATCATTATATTTAGTGAGAGAACAAATAATGAAAATAATGAAACAAGTGAAATATATATCATTTAAAGCTATTTGTATTGAATCATAATTTGTTATGAAAATGAAATAAAACAAAAAACTTTTATCGTCATCAATGATTCCTAGCACGTCTTGCATTTTAGAAACGATTTCACAAACAATTTGATATAGATGCTCGAGCAAAGAGATAATAAGTGTTAGACAATTCTCACCTATCTTTCACAACCCAAGGGGGCTGAAATGGAAAACACCCTTCAAGCTAAATTATTGGATATTCTTATTATATTTTGGAGATTCCAGGGCACCATTACACAAATTCCTGCGATTTTCAACACTGAGAAACCTAAGGCTCTCGTAAACCCTAGTCATGGCATCAATTCTAGAATCCAACAAATAAATCGAGTATTCAAGACAAGGTAACATGTTCAAGCAAAGTATAATTTTTCACAAACCCTAGAAGCCGTAACTTTGAAATGCATTCCTTGGGTTGTTCAAGGTTGCATAATTTTTCACAACTAAACACTGGGCGAGATTTAAGTGTTGAACGTATTTGAAACGGAAAAGGAGTGAATGAAGAAATGTACAAGTCATGATTGTGAGATTGTGACATTCCTTGTCTAGATCAATACTTGTAAACATGATATTACTATGATATGGACTTTTGAACCACAACATTCAATGAAATTAGTTTATTATAACTTTGACTATAGCTAATAGAGATAATAGCATCTTACTAATAAAAAAAACTCATTTCCATAAATAGAACTTATAATCCATAAAGTCATTTTGTTTAAAGGAGTACATATAGGAGTGCATATATGATTCGAGAACCCAAGATGCTCAACTCTCACAAAAAAAAATTAATAAAAGAACTCTCACTAAAAACAATTAAAGTTAAACCCTACAACTCTAAACCTTCACAATTGCTTACAACATTCCCAAAGAACACCACAAAAATGATATAACAAAAGTTAGATGGAATAAAATATTTATTTTTTCTTAAAAGCCATATCGTTTAGCACTAATAGAAGCATAAATCAATATTCATACAAGGAGAACATATAATAAGCATGTCACAAATGATTAGTAGATTCAAAATTGGAAACACATTTTATTTAATGATTGTCGTTATAATTTCCATGAAAAATTTGCAAACAAAATAATTTAATTCCAATATTTTTATAAATATATAAATGCATTGCAAGTAAGAGCTAAGAAAATGCATTGTAGGATACACTTTCTCTATGGGAAAGGTCATGGTCTTAGTAAGCTATATAGAAAGGTTGGTCTTGAAAAGTCTTACCTAAGCTAGCTCTCCTTAGGCAAGTAAGGTCCTAGTCTTGAGCTCTACTTAGGTAGGCAAGGTCTTGATTGTGTCGTTCTTATTTGAGTTTAGGTAAGGTCTTAGTCTTGAGCTCTGCTAAGGTAGGTAAGGACTTGGTCCCAAGATCTTCTTAAGCATTTAAGGAACTCACTGTATCAGTCTTACTTCTGTGAAGGTAAGGTCCTTACTTGAGTAAAGTTAGCTTAGGAAAGACCAAGATGTGTCCAACAAGTTAAAAAGTTGTAATTAGAGCAATAATTCATGTCCACTTCCTTTTGTATGCCTTTGCTCCATTTTATTAAGTACATATTTCTTAATGGGTTGGAACTAATGACAAAGAATGAAGAGTTTTCACCATTGAAACCAATATTCATGAGGGTTTAATGTAGTCATGGAAGCCTCCAAAAATAATGGTCAAACATGCGATATATGCATAACACTACATGCACATACATAAGTAGATGAGAGTCTACTTCCATGTTCTCATACAAATCTTATTTACTCAATACCTTAAGGTAACCATAAAACACCGAGTGATCAAACATGTAAAACAAGCATAACACTATTCATGCACACACATGGACCAAATGCCTGTCCATGTTTTCATCAAAACCTACCAATTCTTTTTGTCATCATAGTTGAGGACAAATGGTAACAATTTGGAGTTATCATTTTGAAAATTCATGTTTTAGTGTAGGTCTAACCTAAAATTACATAAAATAGCACCTTGTAAGTTATGAAGCCTTTCTGAGAGTGATTTTTGTTTAAAAATGCATGGTTCATCGAAGCTCAATTGTTTGCATTTGAGGGCATCCTTGAAACACCATAATTTATAAAAGTCTTATAAGGTCTTGACAGAAGGGTCAAACCAACAAAGCCATGATTAACACAGAGTTGGTCATTTAAGCATGAAAATAAGGTCCTTTACAACTGTGTACTCTCCCAGATTTCAATCCCTTGCATATCCTTCCTTTCCAGGAACATCTTGTTTCCCCCAGTTGCCATCGAAGTTATCCTCTCCCCATCCTGTTTAGCCACAAAGATCCTCCTGAAAGCACTCTTGTTATATTTGAGACCAAGTTTTCTCTGAATCCAAACTAATGTCATTATATCCTAAAAACATTCTTCTTACATCCCAGTCTGTATTGAAAACAAATGCAAAATACTTGAATGAGGGAACAATTTAGTATTATAAAAATAGTAGAATGATTGAACATTCTGTTTGACTGAGTTTAGCAAGAAAGAGACAGATCATGTCTGTAAGAAATGAATTATTAAATACATTAATCCATAGAAGGATGAAATCTTGGATGGGGGGAGGATTCAGTATTATAAAAAGATTAGATTGATTGAACACCCTCTTAGACTGAGTTTAGCAAGAAAGAGATAGATCATGTCTATAAGAAATGAATTATTAAATGCATTTATCCACATAAGGCTTCCATGGAGTTAATGGGCCATGCAAATCACTTATTGGACTTACTTCTAAATCCTTGAAATAGAATGATAAGCTTGAAAAGCAATATGGAAAATGATTCAAGGATTGCACTCAAAATATGGAAGCCTGCAATATATTTTATAAATCAAAAGAAAAAAAATAGACATAGAAATCGTTATACCATATCAAAACCATTACAACGACTATTTTCCAACTCAACCTTTGAATTACCATGAAAATTAGAGGGGGTATGTTGTCGTTGAACCTAAGTTGCTCCAATGTTTCAATTTGGAGCCTTGGTTTTAGCACGAGCAGTTAAACTCTTATATGGGTTTGAACATATAACCTTATGAGTACCAACATTTGGTAAAGGATTTGTAGTAGTAATCTGAATCCATTGACTCTTTTTATATTTTGGCTAGCTAAACTTCCTACAAATTCTATCTTTTCTGTACGGTGTTGAAACACAAACCCCATCTTATGTGATTTTTTCCTACTTGGCTTATGATAACAATATTGCAATCAATTAACACATTTCGGTCTCCAAAAGAATTCATATAGAGATATACTTTGCCAAAATTTCAACACATCATTTTCACTTGAAATGCAAGATAAAGGTAGATAATATAGATCCAATCAACATATTCAAACAACTAACTATAGATCCACAACCTTAGAAGAATATTTCGTCTGAATAAATTTCAGTTGTATACCTGGTTTAAGGAAGAAAAAGGCCTACACTGAGACTAAAAATCGACAGAGTATTTTGTTATTGTTAGATAAGCTCCCCTCCTGCCCCATTAATTCACAAGAATCCTCCTCCAGCCTTTAGAATTTTACACTGGGAGTTATCGATGTCCTTATAAAAGATGGGAAGAAGTAGTAAAAATTTGTCTAAAGTTAACAAATTGTGTAAGGTTCTATGGTTGGCTTGTTTTCCTGGTATTTCTTATCAACATGAATGAGGGCATGGAGGAAATGTATGCTTATTATTTCATTGCAAGAGTTACGAGGGAGATGAAGGGATGGTCCTACTTCATATACCTCAATTTAGATCACTCTATCCAATCAACTCCTCCTCTAATAGCTCTTAATGGTACTACCTTTCCCACTAATATCAGAGACCCAATTCCATTGTTTAAGGGGAGGTTCCTCTAGGGGATTTCACCGTCTGTCCAAAGCCAATACTAAGTTGTCATATGTTCTTGGAAATAGACCAATATTCTATCTCCATGTCTCTTCCCCTTCACCACCGACTCCAAACTCACGAACTTCATGTCTCTTCTCCTTCACCACTGAATTGTTGCTCAATAGCAACGACCTCCAAGTTTCTTCATCTTTATGCTATTGGTTTCTTCACATGATTGGACTCCACTACATGGGACTGGAAGTAGAGAGAGAAAACCTCGATTGGTCTCTAAGTTTCCACTCTCAATTTGAAGTTGTGGGTGTGGACTGGCTACTCAATTTCTCAAACGTTGGGTGTGACTATAAAATTCAATGTAAAAATCTGCATATTTTTCTATGTTTTTAATAGCTTGTCCTACATTTGATAATGGGTTTTTGAGGATGGGAGCGAACATGGAATACGATTAATGATAAATAATATTGTTGGCCAAAGGATCTAGTCCATTTCTAAAAGAAAGTCTTCTATACTGCGACCCTTCTCATAAATATAAGAGAAGAGAGTATAGGCATGAAGGAGATTGTTAGGAACTATAAATGTGTTGACCTGCATAGAATAGATCTAGCTAAACAATGATACACACATTTGCAGAGCGAATTGAAAAAGAAGAAGAAGGAGAGAAAGAATGGAAAGAATTATCATTAACTGTTTCGAATAATGAATAATTTACACATGATATACTCTGTATAACTCAATGAGTTCGACTTGAGGTGAACCAAGTCACCATAGTGGTGTTATAGAGTGTTTTGGACACACACACCAGTTACGGGAGTGAACTTCCACCTATTCTAGTCTCTCAGGCAATTATGGGAGTGAACTGCCACCTAGTTGAGTTAACTAGTCAACTAGTCTTCAGTTAACTGACTGAACAGAAAGTAGTGAGGAGTTAACTCAAGGAATCAAGGCTAATGCTCCACTTTAGTGATGATACCAAGGCAAGTTCGAATTAGCATGGTGATGATCCCAATGCAACATCTAAACTCAACTCCACTAGTCAAACTGAAGTGTGAACTAAAAGAGAATATTCTCCAAGTGAAATATTCTCTCCTAAAATATAGGATACTGGATAATGACTAATTATGACTAATAAACAAATAAAAACCTTAGGAAAAAGAAATCCTAGGTGTGTGTGAAGTAACTCCAACACCCCCGCTGAACATCACTATGGTGAAAATAAAGATTGGGTCCTAGCAACGAGGCCATGTTAGGTACCCAAGTACAAAAGATACACTAAAAATAAAGTGAGGAAAGAGGGAAAAACTCATGGGAAACCCCCCACTCAAGGTACAATGTATGTAAAAAAAGAAGAACTACAGTTTCTAGGCAACTATGTCCTTCACTCTAAGACAACCTCGCAGGGAATGGAATTTTTTCTCTGTGAAGGTCTTGGTGAAAATATCCGTCGTCTGTTATGTTGAAGGAAAAAACTGTAAGTCGATGATCCCCTCGTGTACTAAGTCCCATATGTAGTTCATGTGGATCTAGATGTGCTTCATCCGCTGCCTTTGAACTGGATCTCTGCAGAACTTCAGAGTACTCTGGTTGTCACACTAGATGATGATCAGCCGATGAAACTGAATACTCAACTCAGTGAGAAAATGTTGTAGCCACATAGCTTGAATGGTTATGTTAACTACCCCTTTGTACTCTGCCTCAGCTGAAGATAGATCAATGGGATATTGCTTCTTGCTCGACCAATAGATAGGTCCAGAACCAAGACTAAGTGAGTAACCAGATGTGGACTTGAGATCAATGCTATCGCCAGCCAAGTCGGAATCAGTAAAACCAATGAGATCTAATGTAGAGTATGTTCCATAATGAATCCCAAAGGTGATGGTGCCCTGTACATATCGAAGGATATGCTCTGAAACTTTCCAATGTAGCTCATGCGGCTCCTGCATGAAACTAGAAACTGCGCCAACTACATATGAGAGGTCTGGTCTGGAGTGTGTGAGATACAACAAGATCCCCACTAGCTGTATGTACAGTGTGCTATCAACCAATGGAGTCTCCCCACCATCTTCAAGTTTGACTCCTGATAGGAAAGGAGTCGGAGCAGACTTGCAGTCTGTCATGTGAAATCTCTCAAGGAGATCTCGTGCATACTTGGCTTGAGACAGTTTGATGCCTGATGCATCCTCACTGATCTCAATTCCAAGGAAGAAGTGTAGTGGACCCATGTCCATCATCAAAAGCCTGTCACGAAGAATCCTCTTGACTGCAGCAATCGCTGAAGTCGAGCAACCGGTGATCAACAAATCATCGACATACATAACTAAAAGTAGAAGTGAATCAGTCATCCTGAGCATGTATACATTTGGGTCTGATTTACAATGTACAAAGTTCTCTGACAATAGGTGGCAGTCCATCTTGACATACCATGCCCTCAAATCCTTCTTGAGGCCATAAAGTGACTTCATCAGTCGACAAACCAAAGATGAGTCCTGCATAAATTCTTGGGGCTACTCCATGTAGATCTCCTCAGAGAGATCACTGTGAAGAAATGCATTATTCACATCCATCTGGTGGATGTCCCATCCCTTGGCTGCCGCAATGGAAATTGCCAATTGTATGTAATCCATATTCACTACTGGAGCGAAGGTCTCATCATAGTTAATACCATGAACCTGCTGAAAGTCTTTGGTGAAAAGCCTGGCTTTGTATCTTCTAATCTGTCCATCCACTGTGCTCTTGGCTTTGTAGACCCATCTTCATCTGAAAAGTTTCCTCCGAGAAGGAAGGGGAACCAGATCCCAAGTCTGGTTCTCGAGGAGGGAGTTGTACTCCTCCTGCATGGCGGATTCCCAAAACGAATTTCCAGCAGCCTTGCCATAAGACTGTGGATTTGAAGACTGAACCAAGAAAAGATGCCTGGAAGGAAATGGTTCAGTGGTAGTGAGTGCAATAATAGGATCCTCGAAATCAGAACGAGTCCTCCTAGTATCGGCTAGATCACCAACGAGATCCCCTACATCTTGAAGAGTAGTTTGTGCCCACTTGGACCTCTGCTCTGGCTCTGCAACTGCATCTGGATGCTTCGACTCTGCATTTGACTGTACTGACTTTGAATCTCAATCATATGAGTCCTATGAATCATAACTCTCATCTGAAGAAGAGTCAGCATGTGCATTCTCATCATCTCGGACAGGTGGAAGAGTGAAGGTGTCTGCATGGGACTACTGAGGTACATGCGAGACACTTTCCTCGAATTGGACACTACGCTCAATGATGAGTCGGTCTGAGGAAAGATCAATAAGACGATATCCCTTCACACCATCGAGGTATCCAACAAAGATGCACTCAGTGCTCTGTGGATCAAGTGTCTTCCTCTTTTCAGAGGGAATCTGGGCCCATGCACGTGAACCAAAAGTACGAAAGTGGGCCACTTCCGGTTTGAGGCCGCTCCAAGCCTCGTAGGGGGTCTTATCCTTGACAGATCTATGAGGATATCTGTTTCGGATGTATGTTTCACAGTTAAGTGCTTCGACCCATAGTCTCTATGGTAGTGATTTTGCATGCAATATGCAATATGGCATCTCCTTTAGAGATTTGTTTTTCCGCTCAGCAACTCCATTTTGCTATGGAGTGTAGGGAATAATGTAAGGTATCTAGAGAGGTAGTGGGGGGGAGAAAGGGTCCATAGTGATAATAGTGGATTTCATTCAATGTAAGGTTGATTAGGTCCACTATATTATTAAATAAGGCCCACTATGGTAGTTAGATATAATAAATGGGCAGTTAGATATAATAAATGTAAGAGGACTTCTTAGAAGATTCTACTTCTAGAAGATTCCTCCTCTAGAATGTTCTTAGGTGATGATAGCACTATATAAAGGGGTTCAAGAAATGTAATGAGATATCAAGAGATGTATTTATTGTGAGTTGTAGTTCAATAGCAGAATTCCCCCTTGAAGAGGCAAGTGAACAGGAGAGGATCACTTCCATAATATGATCCATTGTATGGTGTTTCCCTACGTCAAGGGTTTGGTAATAATAAAGCGTGGTTTTTTCTATATTGTTCTATGAATGTTTGTATTATTTTTGTATGCAAGTATTTGGTTCTTAACAATTGGTATCAAAGTACTTTCTTTGGCTGGAGTTGTGGGTAAATATTTTTTATTTTTGCAGATTTTGTTTTCAGAGAAGAAAAAAGAGGGTCACGACATTCCAGAAATTTTTGGTATATTTTTGTGTACAATTTGCAGAAGAAGGTTGTATATATTAGTTCCTCTCATAAAAACACCCAAGTTGAAAAAAATAATTGTCTGAAACGGAGTCCAGGAAGTCAAGATATTGAAGTTTTTAAAATCTGTAATTTTTCAAGGTGTTTTCCTCGGACGGCGGTGCAATTTTTTTATTTTTGTAGTAGCTGAAGGCCGAATTTGCCCAAAATAATTACTTATCTGAGTTCCTCTCACAATTTCACTCAATTGAAAAAAAAACATCAGCCTAAACGGAGACTGGGAAGTGAATTTATGAGCTTTTTAAATTCAGTAGTTTTTTAGGGTTTTTCCAGAAAAGCAGCGATTTTCTGTCATAACTTATTGGGTTTATTTTTGTTTTTTTTTCATGATGGTTGAGGGACCGAAGAGTTAATAGGGTGCTCATATTTTTATTTATTCTCAAACCCTCAAAGAAATTATACATATTACTAAAGCATTCAAAGCTCAATTGTTTGACACATTGAATGACAGATTTGATGGCCTCAATGATAGTTTTTGTAGTATTCAAGATTCATTGGATAACATGCAGGAGAGATTTCTTATGAAAAACCTCAGGGATGAATATAATCAAGAAATATGTGGTTGGTATGATTTTGAGTCCAATTGCGATGATTGGTATATGGATAGTTGTCATTTCTGGGATGACAACCACTTCCATATTCTATTTGGTGACTCTACTCCACCTTCTGTAGAGAACATCAATGTCTCACATCAGGAGCTAGTTACCAACGTCCAACCTGCATATTCTACAATGGTATTGTTCCTTCCAGATTCATATTTGATCATCTCCAATTATGTGGATGGATATTCTTATTTGGATCCACATGATAGGTGTCAGTATTGGGAGCATCATTTTCAATTGGTTATTAGTTGTTGATACCTTCCATGTGGGGTTCACATGAGCAATTGGACATGGTACCCTGGTTTACAATGGAAGTTGGACTACTTCAGCATGGTGGCTTCCATTTCTCAATGGGACCTTGGTTATCTATTCTACTTCAACACTATGGTACACACTTATTCATGGGACCCTGGTATATGGTTGTACATCAAGCGTTGAGGACAGCGCTTTCATAAGGGGGATGGAATGTAAGGTATCTAGAGAGGTAGTG
>SNQJ01S0004960.1:119644-133819 GCA_010110895.2 Picea sitchensis
TATATCAATCTCAAATTATATTACAAGAGTCAAATGACAAAGCATGAAAGAATAACAAAGATAAGAATCCCCTTCTCCTAATTACAAGACCAAATTATGAATTACATGATCTCTAACTCTCTAACTCCCAATTATGAATAATCCCCCCTCATGAAGAGAGAACACTCTCTTATATACATGAAAGTCTTGAAAAATTTCATAATTATAGATCCACTATTCTTTCATTGTATTCCTTCAAATCCTTCACAAATATCTTGGATAAGATATCCTCTCAAAATCTCCATGATATTCTCCTTTGAATATGCTTGAATGATTGTCCTCAAATATCTTTCAAATATTCAAAGATGTAATTCGAATTTGGGGATAGGTGGTGAATTTTGAATTTGTTGAAATCTTCAAATATGTCTGCACATGTAATCAAACTCATCCAACCTTGATATATAATGAGAATATGTCATTTTTCTAATATTTAACCATAAATTCACATATAATACTAAAATGAATACAATGGAAAATAATAAGGATAAACCCAAATATCATTATGGAAATGGTATGATAAAAGGTTAATGGGATGATGAAATGTAATGAATAGTGAAGGAAAAGGTAGATGAAAAGTAACATTTCTGAGGCCCAACATACCCCCGAACTGAACTTGTTGCATGTCCTCATGCAACCATGCATGGATATTCTTAAGACCTTTTGGTATTTAAACTATGGCTTTGATTGATGATGTCCTTTTAACAATGAATGTTTCCAGCGTATGAGATACAAGAGTAATAACATGTGAAATATGTGTAACAACATGTGAAATTTTCTTATGGTTGGTTCTTGTGTGACAACCATCACTACAAAAGATGTTGGTTCTTGTGTTAACAACATTCATTTCACTTATTTGTTTTCTTGTTGTAATAATTTAGCCATATACTCACTGGAAATAATAATCTATCAATGTGCATAAGAAAGCATCACTGTGAATAAGAAAGCCTTTTCTTTATCTTTATGAATCATGCTAATATGTATATCAATCAAAATGCAACAACGTGTCCTTGGAGAATAAATGTTAGTGAATCATAAATGGAATGATGAGATGGTAAAATGGAATAATGGTATGTATTGAATATAGGTTCCCTCCCCCCAGCCCCCCCCCCTCCCAACTTAAGTGGTTGCATACCCTTATGAAACTTGGCATAGGTTATGAAAGTGAAAAAGGAAATAGAGCATGGTGAGGGAATTTTCCAAAGTTATTCATTACTAGCAAATAAGGAATTACATGATTGTTTCAGCCAGAGCGAGATACAAGATAATAACATGTGAAATATGTAACAATACGTGAAATTCTTTTATGGTTGGTTCTGTGTGACAACCATCATCACTACAAAAGATGTTGGTTCTTGTGTCAACAACATTACTTCAATTCTATTTGTTTTTCTTGCTGCAATAATTTAGCTATATACTCATTGGAAATAATAATCTATCAATGTGCATAAGAGACAATCAACTGTGTATAAGAAAGCCCTTTCTTTATCTTTATGAACTGCGCTAATATGTATATCAATCAAAATGCAACAACGTGTCCTTGGAGAATAAATGTTAGTGAATCATAAATGGAATGATGAGATGGTAAAATGGAATAATGGTATGTATTGAATATAGGTTCCCCCCCCCCAACTTAAGTGGTTGCATACCCTTATGAAACTTGGCATAGGTTATGAAAGGGAAAAAGGAATAGAGCATGGTGAGGGAATTTTCCAAAGTTATTCATTACTAGCAAATAAGGAATTATATGATTAAAGATTAGAAAAGAACATACCTTCACTTACCCAAAAAGTAGATGTAGTTGTTAAGGTTGCTGGATCAGGAAAACATGACAGGTGTTGTAGCCATAACGTTATAGCTACAACTGTTGTAATTGTTGGAGCAAAGAATATATGACTGTGACTGTCGGAAGATGGGAGGTGTCACTGTTGCAAGATCATGAAAATGTAAGTGCGGTTGTAGTTGCACTGCTGTACTATAATTGTTGTAAGTGCAACTACTGGTGAATCATGAGAAACATCGAAGGAAGAGAATATGGAACTATGGTACTCTCATAGATATGAAATCAAACAGCTACAACTGCCGAGGGGATCATGAAAAAGTGTATAGTCTTCGCCTGCTACAAATCAATGGTACAATTATAGTCATGCAAATAAATGTGTTGATGTTGAGCATGAAGAGAAATCATTGGATTACCAGCCATTGATGAATGTCATTAACCAATGTGGGAAAAACTCACCAATGATGTCAATGAGTGTCCAGGTACCCGAGTACATATTGCGAAGTGCGAATAGATGGGCTGATGTCGAGCCACTTGCAAGATATAATGATCAAGGGACATTGATGTATTCCCATGATTGCTAACGAGAGAGATTGCCATTATGGCATGCAAGCCTTAAGGTACTCAAAAGGAACTCTAGTCTATATCTCAAATAAGGTGATGAGGTCGATGGGGAAAGACTTGTTGAAAGGTGGGCCTTAAGGAATCCCACATCAGTCAAAGAAAATTTATAAAAAGATTGTTAGGACTATAGATAGATCTCAGTAGCAACAGTGTGTATGCAAGGTAATGTAATTATGGAAAGGGAACTGAATGGTTCTATTCGTAAGTCAAACTAGAATGGAAACAAAAGAAGGCAAAAATCAACTGGAAGAGATAAGGGAATGTATGCAAATCATAAAAATAGGGATGCATGAAGTCATAAAGGATAAGGCAATGGAAGATTGCTTCAACATAGGAATGATCAATGCGCGTTTGAAGGACAAATGGGACAGTGTCACAACATAAAATTTGGCAAAATGTTTTTGTGTAACAACAAAAGTGTTTCTGTTGAGTAACATCAAAATGTTTCTGTGTAACAACAAACATGAGGATGCGCAAAAAGTTGTTGTGTAACAACATCGTCATAAAGATAAAATCTTTTAAATTGTTTAACAAAGCATCTTTTCCTGAAAAATATTGTGATTCTTGAAGATCATTGCAGCATGGAAAGAAAGCATATTGTTCCTGCAATCAATATTATGAGAGCAACGTAAGATGTAAAATGAAAGATTAAGTACAAATGCGATCAATTTCAAAAATGCAGTTATACCTGTTGTCTGCACTTGTTGGTTTCGTCATTGATTGTTGCCAAACTGACTTAAGGAAAACAAACGAGTATTAAACATAAAAACATGTATTAAAATTATGAACCTGGTGATCAAACCCATTTTATATGTAAAATCGTGAGAATCAAATGCACCATCCTATTTAACAAAGACTCTTTCCTGCACATCTTCATCTGCACCCTTTATAGATTTACTATTTCATGTTGAAGGTTAAAGATTGAGAAGTTATAGCAATGACCTGATCTGTGATAGCAATTGGATTGTACTAGAGGTGAAATATTGACACTCATAATGTATCCTCGAATAAAATTGCACAATATATCCTCTGAAATTTTTGAGATGGTATTGTATAGTTTCCATGCGACTTCCCTAGGGAGGACAAGAAACCTTTCATGTCTAGAGAGAAACCAATGAAATATTGGGCAGTATGATGCATCAAGGAAACAAAGAGTTTCACAAGATATCTTCTCCATAATGTATATGGATTCTACAGCTATGTATGCCACTACCTCTGCAAACATCTTTTCCCAGCTTCATCCTCCATGCCAACCCAATGCTAATGTTATGCAAATTTGGTTCTGTATTAGAAGATCTCACAATTTCTGGGGGAGTCGGCCTCTACATACACACATTCTCAATTGAGCACACGCTTGCAGTCTACAATCAGTACTCATGCATATTTTACATAGGTTGTAATGCCAAATCCGTTCTTCAAATTCGGATTAGGACTCTCACTCATTGTCAATCTCTGTCTTTAGCGCAATGTGGGGAGTTATATCAACGATGACAAAAGGTTGGAATTTGTGAGTTATGAAGAGCGTACGGGTTAAAGAGAAAACCCATCACTACATGGCGGTGTGCGGTTCATCACTTGAAATGGGAATCACAGTCACACTATGAGAAATACTGCACCAACATTCTAAAACGGGCATCTCTCCAACTGCACCAACATTCTGAGAGCACGTGGGTGTAGGGTGAGAGAAGTGAATGATTTTATTAGGGTTCTCTGCCCAGAATCTGTTTGATAGCCTTAGTGGCCTCCACATAATTCAAGGAGAGAAACCCGTGTCACTCTATGGCCTTCTTGATTTTTCTTTTGTAGGCAATCTCGATCTGGCCATTATCTCATTCCTTCCGCCTCCAATAACAAAATGGTCGACAACCATTTTTGAATCGCTCACCCTTGCCATCGGTATGCACAACCCAAACAATAAGCAAAGATAACACCTCACCTTTTAGTTCCCAGTTGTTGGAAAGTTTGGAAGAAGAATGTTTGATTCACAAATTCCCCAGAACTGACAATGTTATTGGATTGCCGATGATTCCATCAAATAAAGAGAGATCTGTTGAAGATAATTCAGAGTTATAAATACCGTTGGTTTGATTTTCATAATGATGAACTACCCAAGTCTGGATTACGGGAACATTGTTGCCAGTGTCTAAGTTGTTCACAGAAAAACCCCCACATTTAATGAGTTCGCATCATTCGTTGAGCTCCCTGATTCATGTAAACTTGATGACATTTCATCAGTAGATAAGGAATTTCCAACAGGACTTGAGCAAGAGACAACAGAAACAAAAGCACAGGATGAAACAATATCAACAACTAGCACCGACTGTGCTGAAACAATAGTGCACGTCATTGAGTGTTCGATGTTATCAGTAGCTAAGACCACTACAGATTTTTCTACAGCGTGGCTCTGGGATGATACCTTATTTTCTATAGATGATGATGAAGCCAAAGATTCAACATTCTGAACTTCCAAGAAAAACTATCATCGAGAGTGAAAATCTTTTCTTATGAATCCAGTGGTCCGCTTTGGGGCATGTCAGTTGCACTACTTGGAAAATGAGTATCTCACGTTTGAGTAGAGGATGAAGTATCAATCGTGACAGTTGCAATGTTGGGCATTGTTGATTTTAGCAGTGAAATCATGGGCGCATGGGCGTATAAGTATGGATGTGTCTTCTTCTAAAAGCCATTTCCATTCAACAGTTCCTAGACATAAGGATATCTCTACATGATTGAGAAATCTAGGAGCTCCTTGTGTTAATCCGACTGAGAATATATGCATTTCCCACAAAAATCCTATGTGATCTATGTGAGGATGAGATGGAGATCTAGATTGTGACTTTGGCATTGAATGAGGTGGATATCAAGAGTTTTGAGTGTTGCAATGTTTTAATGCAGAAATATACAACGACCCGTATAAGTATGCATGAAGATAGCCAATGAATAGGTTGTATTTCCATCTCACTAGGAAAAATTATGCATCAGGTATATCTGTGCCACAAACACTTAATATTTCCTTCCATATCGGGTTTGTGGCGAGCAAGAATACTGCCTAGGTTAATAGATTGGCAGTTGTCTCGTGGCCTGAAGAAAACCCGTTGCTTTAACTTTCTCAAGCTTTATTTTCCAGCTATCATCTGTAAGGGGTGCTATTTCAACTTAGTAATACCAATTCCATCCAGATCGTGAGAAATAAAAGTTCAATCCTCATCAAATCGTGATTCGGGAAGAGTTCCAACCATGCAGGCTATCAAAATCCTTTAAAGGGTGTATCTCTCTAAGTCCATATGTTGAAAGTGACTTCTTGATCTTCCCATATCTCTCGGATGCCACATCATGTAAAACAACAAACAACCAACTAATTTCAAATCTAAAAGCAAATACAGTCATCTTGTTTTCGATTTCTCGTAACAATAATGAGGTGAAGGTTGACAAGAATAATTGCATCGTTAGGATTTATGATAGAGACCACCTATTATCTTGACATGCCAACTCAATCTCGTATATGCAATCTGATGAGAATGATTTTAAAATAGAGTCAGGGTGTTTAATCTACAATGCCACATCGATCTCGTTGATCAAAGAGATCTTTCGCAACAGGGCATTGTTAAGAAGCTTCTGTAAGAGGCACATTGTAATGCGATTTTTCTGAGATTGAGTGTGCCAACCCAAGCTAAACGAGAAAATGATAGTGATTTTGAAAACGTGGTTGGATTTGCGGAATAGAGTCTTTGAGATAACAGATGGGATAAAACTTGGGATCACATTTCACAAACCACATGCGATAAGTTTCTCGTGAGAGAATAATTCAGAAGGAAAACATTTAGGAGACAAGGTAAAACCCATGATGTTGATGCTCGATCTTGCAACAATCAGCGAATCTCTGAATGGATTGACACCATAAAACAAATTTCTGATTTGACATGGTTATGATTTGATTTGAGATCGCCCTTATCGTGTGAATATTTTATTTTTTTGCATAAAATCTTCCTCTTAATTCTGCGAATAGAGGCTATATTTCCGTAGTTTTTAATGACTGATAAGTGTTGAGAATTTTTAAAGATTTTATTCCCACTAGACTTTATCAAGTACGAGAAAAATGGTAGGGAGTTGCAACAACCAGAATTTGCAAAGACTATGATCAGGAGTCAAAATTTTAGTTGATTCTTCCACATTTTTAACTTTATCATTATTTTTATTAGGTTGGTAGGATTTAATGTTGCCGACTATATTCAATGTCAAAATATACAACTAACAATGAGGGAGAGATATGATATTGTTGCTACTCAAACCCAAGGATGAACCTAGACCAGAAGTTAAAGACGAGAACACGCATAGTTTCAACTACTGTTTCAGCACGATTTTTACATTTTTAGCATGATACAGACATAGTTTCGGAAATGGATCAGACCAGAAGTTAAAAATGAAAAGAGCGTAGGCATGAAACTGTTCAATCATTGTTACAGAAAAAAACGTCATTGTTATAAGAAGTAAAATTTCGCTGTAACAACATGTAAAATTTCACTATATCAGCATGTTGTAACAACGAAAATTTTCGCTGTATCAGCATGCTGTAACATGTAAATTGTTTTTGTTTTTATTCGTTATTTTTTTTGTTTTTGTACTATGTTTATTTGCAGGTCAAAGGATGGACGCAAAAACATTCATTCAAAATCATCTCTATTTTCTAATCCTCGCGATTGCACGAAGCGCGGAGGAGAGCATACTTATTAAAAAAAAAATAGAGCAAAATCGTTGTTTTATTCATTAGCCTACATATTCTATGCTAATTGGGAATTAAATATTGGTTACGTGTAGGCAAATTTCCAGTGGATCCAAGCACGTAACAGTAATGATAATATATTATTTTTCAATTTTGCAACTAAGGGCCAGAAATTTGTATAAGCATGCGAAATTTGTTGCTGAAACTCTAAATTAACAAAATTAAAAGAAAAATTAAAAGGATCTAACCTAGTAGTCACCTGAAACCATCGTTCGATATAGCTTTTGTAGGCGTAGTTTCCCTCGCTCAGATCATGCTGCAACTCCTCATTGTCCTCCTCAAGTTCCTCAGATGTTGATTCCTCGTTCGTTTCTGGAGGAGTATTTAAGCTCGTGGCTATTGTCAATATCTCCTCTTCGTGGGAAGAGGAGATCCTGACTTTCGCAAGTATCTGAGCAAGCTGTTCCAAGTTGAAACTCATAGTTAAATCATATTGCAAAAGGGGTTCTTACAACACCCAAATCAACATAAAGAAAACTGAAAATCACACTTGTTGAAACACATGAAAACCTATTCACAAATGAAAAAATCAAACTTGCAGAAATTGAAATCGCTAGAATTGAAATTACAGAAATTGAAACACTCACTATGCATGCTTTGTCCCAAATGAGGCCGACGTCTTACCTCAGATTTTAGAATACGTTGGCAGGGAGAACATGAGGAGTCTCCACTCAAGTAGCTATTATGACCCCTTACCAACACATACAGACACACTTGCAGGAAAATTCAAACTAAACTCCAATCCATCGTGCTTCCCTGGCAACGATGCCAAAATGTTAGGCATAAATATTGTCGTTTAATTCCGTTGTAGTACTTTCCCAACTATTTAATTTGTCAATCCAAGCTTCGTAGGCTTACGAAGCACACACACTATATATGCAGGATTGAAGTAGTATTAATCTAATCTAAATTGTTGAAATGAAATAAATCTAGGAAAGCATTGAAAGGCTAACTAGGAAAGCACAAAATTAATCTAGGAAAGCAATACAACATGTGAAGAGTTGAATGAAAAAAGACATATGTGAGCTCACACAATATATCAATCTCAAATTATATTATAAGAGTCAAATGAGAAAGCATGAAAGAATAACAAAGCTAAGAATCCCCTTCTCCTAATTACAAGACCAAATTATGAATTACATGATCTCTAACTCTCTAACTCCCAATTATGAATAACCCCCCCTCATGAAGAGAGAGCACTCTCTTATATACATGAAATTCTTGAAGAGTGTCATAATTACAGATCCACTTTTCTCTCAACTTATTCCTTCAATTTCTCCACAAATATCTTGGATAAGATATCCTATCAAAATCTCCATGATCTTCTCCTTTGAATATGCTTGAATTATTGTCTTCAAATATCTTTCAAATCTTTAAAGATGTAATTCGAATTTGGGGATAGGTGGTGAATTTTGACTTTGTTGAAATCTTGAAATATGCATGCACACATCATCATACTCATCCAACCTTGATATATAATGAGAATATGTCATTTTTCTAATATTTAACCATAAATTCACTTATAATACTAAAATGAATACAATAGAAAATAATAAGGACAAACCCAAATATCATTATGAAAATGGTATGATAAAAGGTTAATGGGATGATGAAATGTAATGAATAGTGAAGGAAAAGGTGGATGAAAAGTGACATTTCTGAGGCCCAACAAGAAAATGACCCAAAAGCTGAAAGTGTTACCACAGATACCTTACTAATTTCTGTGAATACACTCTCGAGTTCAAGGTCTGAAACGTTACAGAAATATTTTTATTGCGAAAATTACGCAATGACTCAATTCATGATGATTCCAGAACCCTATCTTAGAAAGGTTGTATCTCCGAAAGTATAAGGCCTCATGAGCTGAAATTTTAACCAAACTTACCTTGATCCGTCTACTAAATATCCTCCAAGTTGTTCCTTCTAAATCGTTTTAGAAAACAAGTTATAGCAAAAATTCTAAGGTGTCTCAGATTTAGCAGCGAAACCCCAAGACCTTGAGCTTTGATACCATATGTTAGGAACCAAATATCAATATAGCATAGAAAAACCTCAGAATAAGTACTCAACACCTTGAAAAAGAGATAAATTCAGATAATAAGCCTCTTCGAGGGGGAAACCTCCTTATGCCACATAAATGTTCAATTACAAGATGATTCCAAATGAGAATGTCTCCTTGGTATATATAGGAGACTAGGAGGTATAATTACAACTAATGGATTAAAGCCGACATAAATAAAATCACAGTACTAATGTAATATGCCCCAATTAAGGGGTAATGAGCCCCTATTTAGGGATTAACAAAGATCATAAGTAGAAGGATAAGTTGAAAAATCTCCACACCTATAAGCACATTCCAAATACAATATGTGAATGCCATAAAAAATGATCTTGTGCTAATTATATAGTAGTATGTATGGTCTTTCCAATCTCACTAGTTGTGTACAGTGCCCATTAGGGCTCTATCATAGAGACCTTCAATGTATATGAATTTTGGTGTTGGTTTGACCAAGACCATTTGAGAAATGGGACAAGCACATAAGTTCTCTGAATATTTTTGGACTCATCTAAATCTATTATCTCTAATCAAGAATTCAATGATTCTTTTGTAACCGTTGAACTACACTTTGGGAAAATTTGGACACCTAGTTGAAAAGGTCTACAACATTCCATCCATAGAGCCATGTATTTCAAAACTTCTTTTGTAACCCTTGAAGCACACTTTGGGAAATGTTGAACACCAAGTTGAAGATGTGTAGAACATTCCATACATAGAGCCATTACAAACTGAATTTGTGAATTCCATCCATAAAACCATGTATTTCAAAACTTCTTTTGTAACCCTTGAACCACACTTTGGGAAATGTTGGACACCAAAGTTGAAGATGTCTACAACATTCCATACATAGAGACATTACAAACTGAATTTGTGAATGGGCCGATGGTACAAACTCCAAGAGAGTATAGTCAGGAAATCCTAAAAATTTGGGATGCATGCATGCCCTCTATTCAACGCTGTTACAAATTATAATAGAGAAATTTACTGCTCAACCAATCAGTCCTATTTTAAAACATGTTTAGGCTTTTTACCTCAAACTCCTTTTGACATTCTTGAAAAAATTACTGATGCAACAGAAAGTGCATAGGTTGACTTAAGAAAAGCACTCAAATTCATCGAAAGAGTATAATAAATCCACCAGAAGCTACAATAACAACTTCAAACAACTCAAATGAACCATAAAACAAGGAATAATCGGACTCCAGAGTAGAGTTTCTCATAATTTCTAGGTCGGAGGTCTTCTGTGGCCGCGTTTAAGCAATGAGAGTTCCCAAGGAGAAGGAAATAAGTTGAAACCTCATTGGTATGGAAATTTAAAGATCTTACAACACACTGGAATAAATTCGTTCAAGTTGAACCTACCATCATACATGAACATCTATTCCATAGTGAATGATGAAAACTTGAAATTATTTGAAATTCTATCAGATGTGGATTCCGTACCTGATATACAAAACTAACTTGTATAGGATACAATATTGCAAATAAAGGTTCACACTTACTTGGAAAAAAAGAATACATACAGATTGGTTTAAAAGATGAAATTCTAAGTAAATCCAAGTGGTATTAGTGAATTGACCCCGGATTAAAAATAAATAAATAAATAAATAAATATCATCCTCTTCTTCAAAATCTGTTAATTTGGGACCAAAAAATTCACAAACGGGAAGGTCTGACATGTATATATTGCATAAATATTCTCAAAGTAAGAAAACATTGATGGACTTACCATGAGATGAAAGAATAAACCATTAACTGAATGATAATTTTTGAATCTATGTTATGTCAAAATACATTATTAATTGCAGTTAAATGGCATCTGCTAAGAATAATAACGGAAGGCGTTGGGTGACCGTTATTGTCTCTCTCTGCGTATTGATGTTGTTCATCACTCAAGCTACATCCCAACAGGGATGTCGCGGCAGCTGCAACAGAGTCAACGATTTCCTGGGCAAATTAATGTTGTTCTCTGCGTATTTACGCTCCGGTCAAGTGCTCTAGAGATATATCTAGTGACGACTTCGCAACATGTTCGTCAAATACAATTAATTGTATTTTCACACTTTATGGTGGAGGGTAAGGAGTTCAAGGTTTGATGGGATGCTGCATAGTTCATTATGAAATATATATTTTCTTTAATTCGGCTGTAGCTCCGGCCCTTGCTGAAGCGCCAGCCCCAATGCGCTCGTGATTATATTACACCAACGAGTAATAGTACGTAGAACAACACGTCTTAAAACAAAATACCCTTAATTTTAGGCTTTGTTGGCAATTCGCTTCTCGTAGTATTCGTATGTCTGTTTACAAATGGGAGAATATTGAAGTTTGTCGCATTTCAAAGGCCAAACAAAGGTATTGCATAAGATTATTTTTTTATGTTTCAGAATGGGTTATAATTATATATAAAATAAAATTCATTATGTCTAAAGGCGTACATTTATTGATCATGGGCATATTTAATAGGTTTTTAGTGCTTAATTAGTTTTGTATGGACAATATTAAATATTGATGGAATATTCTTAGTAGTCCCAATAAATTAATGGTTGTGATTTCAACCATTAACTTTCTCACTATTATAAAGACATCAGTTTACATGTTTATTTTTTTATTTTTACTTAATCATATTTAAAATTTACTATGGCTAGCTGATTGTCACTTATGAGTGATTAGGGTTTCATTTTCTAGGCCAACCTAAACCTTTAGCCTTCACCAACCACGTTCTGGACACACTGCCTCCTTCCAGCCAACTCCTTCTGACACTTCTGAACCGTTTCTCTTTCCTAGCAGAGGTTTCGACATATGGCAGGATTTCGTCTCCACCGTAAGAAAGCGTTGGCGTTATTAAAGAATTCGATTTGGATCTAAGATATTGTAATTAGTTGGCTTCAACCTTGAGCGAGGGTTTCAGAGTTCAGGTGTTGCTGTCGGTCAGGGATTTTTCAAATTCCGAAGTGCTGCAATTTCTCCTCTGGCAGCTTCAGGAAAATTCTGAATTTCTCCAAGTTTTGTGTATTTAGTTCATGTGGCTGACAGGAATCATGAAGCGCCACAGTTTCTTCTCACAAGTTTGTTCTGTGTAATGTTTCAATCCGTTTTATTTATAAAGGTAATACGCGGAAGACTGAACGTTAATGTTGATAATGCTTTGAATGACTTTACAACAATTGTTTCTGTATTTTCTTTTAAGTTCTCTTTATTAATTTTAAATCTATTGAGCTCATTTTTCTCATTTTCTTTTGATTCATTTTTTTTAAATCTACTTGGAAAAAAAAATAGTATAAAAGTGTACGCGGTGTTTCGACCCGGGATGTCTGTGTATATGAATCCTCCAAAATATCCATCCAAAACCGGCTTGATTATGGATGTAACTAATGGCTTAATTATAGATGTAAGTAATAATTCCACTTAAGTTACTATCATTTTCTGTTCTCAAGTCATCGAAGGTAATGTGTTCAAATAAAACTTCATGTTGAATACGATTTATAACGTGAGCAGGAAAATTTTCTGATCGATTCATCGATTTACATATATTTAAATATTTATTAATTTTAGTTGCAGTAAAGATTTAATAGGTTTTATAAACTTAATTTATATAGTGGAAGATTTAACTTTATTTCTTTTCCGGAAGATTTAACTTTATTTATCTTTGTATTTTTATTATGGCGAGTTTCGAATCTTAACTCTTTTTATTATGGCGAGTTTCAAAGCTTAACCCTCGAAAACAGAAGATTTAACTTTATTTAACCCTAGAAATCCGGAAGATTTAATTTCATGTAGATTTAACTTTATTTAACCCTTGAAATCCATAAGATTTAATTTGATTTAAATTTAACTTTATTTAACATTTGAAATTTGAAATCCAGAAGATTTCATTACGCTTTGGCATCGCCTTTCGGCGTTCATCAGCCACTGTTTTCAGTGGCTGTGCTAGTTAAAAACACATTAATTTCTTTTTGAATGTAATGTTAGTTAAGAGTGTCGCTATTTGAATATGAAAGACAAAAACCGCACGTAGAAGTGGTTGCGTTCTACTGCCACCTACCCCATCCGAATAACACATCCCAACCAATTATTTTTCAAACTCAACGCTGTATAATTGGTTTTCTTGCCTAGCTTGGCCGTACATATGAACACTCTTGGGATTAAGCACAGAATATTTATAGATCCGACACAATAATTTTTTTGAAATCCATTTTATAAATATATATGTCTGGTGGAAACAAGTACGTACAACAGCGTTATGATAATTTACCTTTAGAATGACATCAATCGATATTGACTATTAACAGATCTCGACAGAAACTCGAGAAAAAGATGAAGAATACAACATAAATTTCAATGGCCGAAACATTCTACCTAAAGATGTAATACAAACGAAAGAAATCTCTACTGTACACAGCGAGGGTTTACTTCGGTAAAAGTTTTCCACAATATTGTTTTTCCTTGGCATAGCATGTGTAGTAAAACAGGTTCAGAATCAAAGTAAATACAGTGGAGGCGACTCCTACCGCAAATACCCTTTTCACAGAGTCTCACAAAACAGGTCACGCATATCGAAGTAGCCCCTGTATTTTGTATGGTAGGCATTCCTCGCAGCCTCTACTAGGAAACAGGCATTGACAATCAAGAACATTACCCTACAAAACAAACCAAAAAGGACCAGAATTGGTAAGGGTTCATGCTGAGCTTTAAAAACAAAAATTGGTACAATGGACAAGAAAAAAAGACAGAAATCCAAGGGGATCTCCATTTTAGTGACCTCGATTCGGTTTTAAACCTCTGAAAATCCCACCAAAGCGTCTGCTATATCCTATGAAATTAACTCTGAGAAGATATTGTTCAGCTCCTGCATCTTCGGTACCTTTCCAGTCGGCTGCTTAAACCCTCCCACTAATT
>SNQJ01S0004961.1:6336-22396 GCA_010110895.2 Picea sitchensis
AAAGCAAACAGACAGATCATTATAATATATGGCAGCGTAGGATAGTACCTGTAATTAACGAGAAGTTTCACGTGTTAAATTGATAAAGGGTTTGAATTTATATTTCGACATGTTATATCACCTTATATAACTTTCACCTTCGAGTCGGTGAACCTTCACCATCAGCTACATTTTGGTCACTCCTTTGGAAAAGGGTCGCCACCATGTAGATTTTGATGCCACTCCTTTGGAAAAGGATGGCTGTGTCAGACACCGTCTGAGCAAGGCGCGGCCAAGGCGCGGTTCAATAGGAGAAAGAAAATGACGTGTAGACAATTATATTATAAATGAGCCATTTTTCTGTTGAAAAAGGAGCAGAATAAAAACGTATAACGGTTGCATAAGCCAGAATTATACTCTCTCTGCTGTTTTAGAAGCCATATGTTCATACTTTCGATCCGAGGGAAGCCACGGGAAGCCACGCACAATAACGGCCATGGATGTTTTTGTGGAAAAGAATAAAGCAAAGAAACCGTGCGATCCAGGTTCAACTAGCGGAGAAAACAACGGCCCATCTGTTTCGACTGTTAAAAGGGCTATCTGCCAGCTGCCCAATTTAGATCTTTCTCTGTTACGGCACCCAATGGAGTCCTTCCCTTATTACACAGAGGTCAACGCACTGCATGGCCACAGCAGTACTTGCCCAGTTCCATCTTCCCCAAATCCTAATGTTTTTAGGTATAGCCGTTGCTCTTCTTGCTATTAATTGTATAGATTGTCCAAGGTTCTGAAGGTATGTTTTTCTAAATAGCAGTCTTTTGCATTTGTATATTCTAGGTCTCTCACTCCGGGTGCCGAGCAGCCGCCTTTTGCCCACCTCACAATTTTCTACGCGGGGAAAATGAGCGTTTACAATGTCTCCGCAAATAAGGTGCTCCTTTGTTCTTGCACAATACTGATAGTATGTCTCTGTGTTAGTTTGAATTCTGTTATTTGGGAGATGGAATATCAAATTTAGAAATATTTTACTTATTTTGGCAATGATGAGAGATAGTTGGATTAAAATATTGTTGTGTTGTCGGCTGGTGCAGGCAAATGACATAATGGCGGTGGCGAGCACAATTAGTGGCGCCCCGTGCAGTGGGAGTCCCTCATCCTTTGCGTGTACACCTTCAACGCTGCTCTATTCCGCACCCGGTCCCATGGACATGACTCCGATCAGTCCTTGCCCATCGGCTGTAGCCATCCTCAACCGCACCCAATCTGGTCATACAATAAAATCCCGTAAGAAGACCTGTGACCAACTAGTCATGATTTCTAATCTAATTTCGTTACGAATGCTTCATGTACAAAATAAATAGAAGGTATATAACGTCCACCTGCAATGGGTGTTGCAGCGGCCCTTCCAGCCAAACGAGAATTTTCTGTTATGCGGCTTTTAGAGAAGAGGAATGACAGAATCCACCGAAAGGGTCCTTACTCTCGCCCGGCTCAAAAGTAATATGGTTACAGGCCATCATATTGCAAACATCTAAAGCTTCCTGGAAAAGGCAACGGGCAATTTTTGTTTTATTGAGCCTATAACTGTTTTTTGATAAACTTTCCACACAATCAATGGATATGTTTATAAGCATTAACTGAATTGCTTTGATTTATTCCGCGGAAATATGTCCCGCACGGGAAGATCATACATATGAATTGTCTTAAATCCTTTCGTTACCGGATAGCGTGTTCATAGGATAAATCATTTTCAGTATGTTGCGGAGGATTCTTGCGGAAAGTGGTTTTGATTTGTTGATGAGTGTTGTTATTACAGGGGATTTTAGAGTTTGTTTGAGACAGTTATGTTATAGATTTTTATGTGGTTTACTCAAGATTTGGGCTACGTTCACCGAGCAAAGGCATTGATTGTTTTATTATTCAGATCATGGAGATTACAACATACTCCTTCTACTCATCTTTGTTTTTCCTCTATGGGCATACAACCGAGCAAAGGCATTGATTGTTTTATTATTCAGATCATGGAGATTACAACATACTCCTTCTACTCATCTGTGTTTTTCCTCTATGGGCATACATCAATTTAATAGCAAGTTACAGAAGAAACTAAACTAACTATTAAATGAGTTCACATCCATATTCTAATTTGGTCTCTTAGTTACAACCAACGCTGAAAAACTGGAGGAATTCGTTGTTACCGTATAACAATCTCCACCTTGACAACAATTAACCTGATACCTTGCTCCTTCTTTTGTTCATCACCTTTTCTACAAGCCAAGAGAAGCCAAGCACCATCGTAGCTTCTCTAAAATTACTGGTTTTGTGAACATGTCTCCGCAGTTCTCTTTTATATGCACTTTCTCGAGAGAGACTCCACGTTCATCAATGACTTGTCTTACAAAATGGTACTTGATAGGTATATGTTTTGTTTTACTGTGGTGGGTTGGATTCTTAGCCAAGTGAATAGCACTTTGACTATCACAAAGTAACTTTACTTTGTCCTGCATCCTTCCAAACTAACCAAATAAACCTTTCAACCAAACTGCCTCTTTGCAAGCATGTGAAGCAGCAACGTATTATGCTTCTGTAGTGGATAAAGAAACAAAGTTATGTAGCTTTGACATCCAACTAATAGCTCCACCTGCAAGAGTAAAGACGTACCCTGAAGTTGACCTTCTCTTGTCCTAATCACCTAAAAAATCAGAATCAACATATCCACAAACTAATTCACAACCACTATTATAAGTGATACAGTAATCACTTGTGCTTCTCAAATACCGAAGCACCCATTTCACTGCTGCCCAATGCTCTTTACCTGGATTTGCAATATACCTATTGACAACCCCAACTGCATGTGAAATGTCTAGCCTTGTATGAACCATCCCATATATTAGACTTCCTATTGCATTAGAATATGGTATTTGAGACATATATTCATTTTCTTCTTTTGTACTAGGAAACTTGAAGAAAGCTTAAAATGAGAAGCCAAAGAGACTGAAACTAGTTTCACGTCGTTCATACCAAACCTCAAAAGTATCTTCTCAACATACTTCTGTTGTGACAACCGAAGCTTACCATTCCTTCTATCTCTGAATATCTCCATGCCCAAAATTTGCCTTGTTGCTCCTAGATCTTTTATATCGAACATCCTAGCCATCTGAGCCTTTAACCTGTTAATCTCAATTATGTTTTTGCTTGCTAAAATCATATCGTCAACATACAATACTAAGATAATGAATATGCCATTATTCAATTTCTTAAAGTAGACACAATGATCATACTCACTCNACATCCTAGCCATCTGAGCCTTTAACCTGTTAATCTCAATTATGTTTTTGCTTGCTAAAATCATATCGTCAACATACAATACTAAGATAATGAATATGCCATTATTCAATTTCTTAAAGTAGACACAATGATCATACTCACTCCTATAATTTTGGCTCACTATGAAAGAGTCAAATTTCTTGTACCGTTGTTTGGGCGATTGCTTCAGACCATACAATGATTTCTTGAGCCTGCAAACAAATTCCTTGTTGTGCTTCTAAATGAACCCTTCAGGTTGTTCCATGTATATCTCCTCATCCAAATCTTCGTGTAAGAAAGCAGTCTTAACATCTGGTTGCTCCAACTCCAAATCAAGTAAAGAAACCAATGCTAACACATTTTAAAATGAAACAATCTTAACAATTGGTGAAAAAATATCATGAAAGTCAATACCTTCTTTCTGAGAATATCCTTTCGCAACCAGCCTTGCTTTGTACCTTTCCACCTTATCATCAACATCTTTCTTCAACTTGTAGACCCACTTGCAACATACAATTTTTCTGTCTCTTGGAATTTCTACCAGGTCCCATGTGGCATTCCTCTCTAATGCCTTCATTTCATCCTTCATTGCTTATTTCCATTTATCACTGTTAGAACCCTTCACAGCTTCCGGATAGCACATAGGTTCATCATCATTATTACTTAAAGAAACTGACAAAACAAAATCATCATACTTTCTTGGAGGATTTCTGATCTGGGTAGACCTCCTTAGGGAAGTTTGTGGCTCATCCACATTCTGCGTATTGTTATCATCAACCATGTCTTCCTCTATAGAAACTCTTCATGAACATCTTCAGAAACGTGTTCATGTTCACTTTCATCTGTATTTGAACTGGTTTCAAACTGAATTTGTTGATACATAGGTAGTTCTTCCTTTTTCATTTGAACATCTACATCTGATTTGATGAGAGATGATTCATCAAATATTACATCTATGTTAATGGTGATCTTATGGGAAGTAGGATCCCACAACCTATACCCCTTAATACCATCACCATATCCAACAAAGATACGCCTTTTTTATTTTGGATCTAATTTAGAATGTTGATGTTTCAGAATTAGAGCATAGGCTTCACAACCAAAAACTTTAAGATTAGAATAATTACAAGGGTGACCTTTCCATACCTCTTCAGAAATATTGCATTCTATTGTTGTTGATGGTGATCGATTCACCTGATAACAAGTTGTAGTTACTCCTTATGCCCATAGTTCCTACTGCAAATTGGTGTTACTAAGCATACTCCTTGCTCTCTCTAGAAGAGTCATGTTCATGTGTTCAACAACTCCATTTTGATGAGGAGTATAGGGAGTGGTTGTATGCCTATCAATCCCAAACTCCTTGCAATAGTTCTCAAATTCCATTGACACAAATTCACCACCATTATCAGTTCTTAAATATTTAATGGATCTACCGGTGCTCTTTTCCACTAAAACTCTAAACTGCTTGAAAACAGTAAACACGTCATCCTTTCTCTTCAACATATATATCCACACCTTCATACATAAATCATCTATAAAGGTAACAAAGTATGATGATCCTCCATACGAAACAGTAGGGGATGGTCCCCAAACATCATAATGGATATAATCAAGGATTCCTTCACTGGTGTGTCTTTCGGTTTTAAATCTCTTCCTATTATGTTTTCCATAAATACAGTTCTTGCATAAATCTAACTTAAAATACTTTAGACTAGGAAGTAACTTGCGATCAGATAATACCTTCAATCCTTTTTTGCTCTTATGGCCCAACCGTTGATTCCACAGTCGAACAAAATCATTGTCATTCTCATATACCAATGTCACATGATCTGACTCAGTTCTTCCTTCGAAAGGAAACAAGTTACCAACCTTCTTTGATTTCATAACCAGTAGGATTCGTTTGTACACCTTCATAACTCCACCTTGAACAATACTCTTATATCCTCCAGTGTCTAAGACTCCCAAAGAAATTAGGTTCTTCCTAAGCTCAGGTACATGTCTCACATTAGTTAGTATTTTAACAGTTCCATCAAACATCTTAATTCGAATGCTACCAATTCCCACAACTTTACATGAGATATCATTTCCCATGTAAACTACTCCATCATTTATAGACTGGTAAGTAACAAACCAGTGTTTATGAAGACACATGTGATTTGAAGCACCGAAATGTAATAACCACTGCAGATCATGACGTGAACCAATACTAATTGATAAAACTTCATCAGTCATACTTGAACCTGTTGTTGAATTTGTTTCAATTGCGTTTGCTTCCTTCATTTCTTTTGGAGGGTCGTATTTGGATCATTTTTGTCGCTTCCAACAATCCTTCTTCAGGTGTCCCAATTTTCCACAAAACCAACACTTAAGCTTGCTCTTTTTTCCCTTCGACTTTGACCGAGAGAAATCCCTCTGACCATGTCCTCTTTCTTAGGTTTTCCTCTGACCATCATCACCTCAGATGTAGAGGTTTCTAAATTAGGTTTCTTCCTTGTTTCCTCAGACAACAGTGCTCCAACAATAACATCAAACTCAATATTTTCTGTTGTGTTGAAACTAATAGAGGTAACAAACTGATCCCATGAAGTGGTAAAATAACACAATAATGTAATTGCCTTGTCTTCAGAATCGAATTTTACTCCCATGCTGGTCAACTGAACTAAGAGAGTATTAAAATTATTTAAATGATCAGTTATTTCTGTACCTTCCTTCATGAAAAAATTGTACAATTGCCTTTTCAAGAAGATCTTGTTCCTTGAGGATTTCTTCATATACAATATTTCCATCTTCGTCCATAAACCGACTGTTGTCTTCTCCGCAACAATGTTGAACAAAACATCGTCGGCCAAACACAGGCGTATGGAACTCAGTGCTCTTGCATCGATTTTATACCAGTCTTCATCTGTTATGGTCACGGGTTTCTTTTCTTTTCCCAAAAGCGCCTTCACCACGCCTTGATGCATGAGCAGATCGTGCATCTTAACCTTCTAGATCTCAAAATTGTTCTTGCCATTGAACTTAAGATAAAAAGAGAAATGAAAAATATCACTACTGTGTAAACAAACAACATAAGAGTAAGCATTACGTAATCTCTGGGATCCTAATTATAAGTACAACATAATAAATTGTCAATCTTTGTATCATATATGAATACTTGAATACCAAACAATAGTATGATTCATAAAAAATACGAAATTATTTCTCCGGATCACGTGTGAAAATCAATTTGAAAGAAGGAGATAATTTATCTCTTTGTTTTCAAAATGGTCTTTTCCCCCTTCTTTTTTGGATCAACCAGATATTGATCTAATCTTTATGAAAATATGTCATTCGATTTCGAATTTGTCGCTCTGAGTTATCGCCATCTCTTTGATCGTTGCGCCTTACAAGAGGAATGGACCGCGATGACTAAATCTCATAGCGATCATTGTTGATTAGAACATTGATGATTTCTGCAAAATTCCAAAACACTGCCTTTTGCTTTTTGATAATGCTCAGGATTTAAAAAACCCTAACAAAAAAACAACCAAGGAGCTTCTCATGAAATACTGAGCAACCCACGTATCCAAAAAATACACGATCTTAACATGAGATTAAACAAGTTTCCTTTGCATAATTGAATGGCAAACCAGATCTTTCCAATTATCCCTAGAAGTTTTAGAATACCATACCAAGATTTCTTTGGACACTTTATAAACTGTCGACATTCCCTTCCTCACTTAGACCGATACAATTTCTTGTTCCCTTCCTCACTTAGACCGACATGATTTCTAATGTGAGAAAAACGTAACAATAAAAAAAAGAATCAACACTCCCTTTAATATTGTAGTCCAGCGTTGAATTGGAAAATCATGAAGAACACAAGGTTACCCTAAATCGGTGCTCCCTCCATGCATAGAACCCCGCTCTATTGCAGAAGTCAGAGCTCTGGTGGGCATATCCAACAAGGCATGCATTCGTCTTTGTCCAGTAAATTGGCGGCTCATCCAACAAGGCGTGCGTCCGTCTCCCTCCAACAAATCCACAGCTCATCCATCAAGACATTTCTCCACAGCCAAATCGCTCTCCCCAAGCTCTGATACCATTTGTTATATTTGTAAATGGAGAAACACAAATATCATAAGCCAAGCATAGTCACACCGAATTAAAAACACATATATTTACGTGGTCACCCAAGATTTGGGCTATGTTCACCAACTGAAGGCATCGGTTGTCTTATTATTCAGATCATGGAAATTAAAAAAGACTCCTTCTACTCATATGTGTTTTTCCTCTACGAGCATACATCAATTTAATAGCAAGTTATATAAGAAACCAAACTAACTATTAAATACGTTCACATCCATATTCTAATTTGGTCTCTTAGTTACAACCAACGTTGAAAAACTTGAGGAATTCGTTGTCACCATATAACAAGTTATAATATTGTTTTATTTAGATATTAACAATAATGTTGATTGTTAATAAACTTAAAAATATATATAAACACCATATGAACTCTATCAATTATCTGTGAAGGTTTTCATTTTCATCTCCAAACTTTCCATTTCCTCTCAACATACATTAACCAATCAAGTGAATAAGTAAAAGTATGCTTAGGAGTTTGATTTATTTTATCTCTTAAAAATTTATTTTATAAAATAAAAAAAATGGAGATACAAATTTATTCATCCTTCAAATGAATTCATATTGATTTAATTTCAATTTATAAAAAATAATTATTTTTTTCAATAAAACTTATTTTCATTTAAATGTGAAATAAAAAAGTAAAAAATACTAATGGATAATAACTTCTATATCTACTCTATAAGCAGAGAATCTAAAATTGAAAAACATGTAATGATAATGATACATTGTATTAACAACTATACCAAAAATAACACTCAATTCATATATCTTATTGAAGTCATAAACACTCAAATTAACATTCAAATTTAAGTAACTTACAAGTTACAAACACTTAAATTAACATCCAAATTTAAGTAATTTTCATAATTTCTTGAGTTTATAAAAAACAAAATTTAACTATGTATGACAAAAACATTCAATTTATATATCTTATTAAAGTTATAAATATTTATTTTAATATTAAATTTAATTTACATAATTTATTGAGTTTATAAAGAAAATAAATTAAAAAGGTTTTAGAACATTCGAAAAATAATAAATTTTAAACTTAAAAATATATATTTTATTAAAGTTATAAATATTTATTTTAATATTAAATTTAATTTACATAATTTATTGAGTTTATAAAAAATAAAATTAAAAAGGTTTTAGAAAATTAAAAAAATAATAAATTTTAAACTTAAAAATATTTGAAAAAATAATAAATTCTAAATTGAAAAATATTTGGAAAAAATACATAAAATACGTAAATACCAATATAAATTTTATCAAATTCTTTTTGTTGGGTTATAACGCATGGGAAATTATTAACAAGTGAAAATCTTAAAAAATAGGAATTGAGGGGCCATCCAGGTGTACTCTATGCAAAGAGGCCAGTGGAACTATGCAAGACCGTTTCTTTGAATGTGTATATTCCAAAACATTTATATAAGGAACGTTGAGATAGGGAGGGTCACTCTTATGACCTTTTGGAAAGAAATGTTCATGGAATGGAATCATAGATATTCAATAAATTTTCAAAACAAAGCCATGTTGAAGAGGATATGGAGGGCTATGCTTAAATTTGTTTGTTGGGATATTCGGTTATTCCGGAACAAAGTGATATTCTATCAAAATTATCTTCCTTCATATAGGCTTTTCTCCTTGGCTTGTAGCCTAGCTCTCGAAGTTATTAAAATCAAATGGATTCGGGGACTTTCATGGGAAAATGTAGACTCAACAAAGCGATTATAAGTTAACAACATTCTTAATATAGGAAATTAATTCCACACATTCTTCCTATGAAAGTTTTTCATAATAACGAGTGGAAGCTTAGAATGGAAGAAATGGTCTTTGCAAAATGAAGATAGGACCAAAGGAAATGTATATTTTTTTTTACGGTGCTTCAAAAGAAAACTTAGGGGTGCAAGGTGCGGGAAAGGTCATATTTGATCCCAAAGGATCATAAAGGGTATCTTTTGCTTGAGTATTGGGCCACACTACAAACAACCATGTTGGATATTTAGCCTTATATATTGGGTTGAAACTCATTAATATTTAACATTATAAATAAATCATTGTGCTTGAAGAATATGAGCTAATCATTAAAGGGGCGAGGAAGAAAAAAACAACATACAGCAAAACCTGGTCGGATCGCTTCAAAGAATTGCTAAGGAAGAGGAAATATTTTAGAAGGTAGAGAGTGATCATATCCTTTGAGGGATAAATCATAGGGTGTATCTTATAGCCAAGGAAGCCTATGATATCGAACAAGAAAAACTTAGGAAAAATGGTGATCTTGGCATTCAATTTTTACCTCACAAAATTATGTGGAAAATTGAAATTTATTGCGGGGGTATATCCCTCCTTTAATTTAATAAATATTTAAATTACCTAATTGTCACATTGAGGATATGTGCCACCTCTCCACAGAAATGGAAAGCATGGCGATTTAGAGGATATGAAGATGTTAATGTAATTGCATGACACATATTTGGGGATGCATAAGAGAAATGGGGTTAGATTGGAAGAATAAATTCATATACAAGAGGATAGAAGGGATAGAGAATTAGCATTGATAATGGAGGCATCCAACACTCAGGCAAGACATATTCACACTCAAAATCATGAAAATTTAACACTCAGATAGTTTGTGTCTCCTTGATGCACTCACAAGACAAAGAATTGATCCAAAAAATTAGCATAGACGAACCAGTTGCATCTCAGGATGATGCTACACAACTAGCATAGTGAGGGACAAAGCATGAACATAGAGAAACAAATTCAAGTGGACGCCATGCTTAATCTTTCATAGACCTGTTTTATGTTTTTAAAGTATCATCTCTTCTATGTTCTTATTCAGGATTTAAACCAATAGGTATTTTAGGACTTTTTTAATCATTTGAATTACAATTGTAAGGCATGAAACTAAACTTTTATCTCAAGACAGACCCCTGAATCTATTTGTTGACTCGTTATGTACTTCATCGTTGTTCAACTCTACTAACAATGTTTCTATATGTCTTCTATTTAACTAGGAATACTTGTTCATTTAACTTATAAACCAAAGTTTCCAATGTTATTGTGAGATGTCATGTATTGTATGTGCAGTGGGATACAAATTATTAACTTCCATTAGTTTTTCGAATAAACTTCTACAAAAAAGAAGGAAATTGCATCACAACACTTCATAAATCCAAATCCCATTCACTCTTGGAAATGATCCATATACTTGAACACGTGGTCATGTTGATGGGAAACATATTGTCACAAAGAAATCTCCTTGCATGAGTTAGGTAATCCCTTTTTCTATAGATCACAACTCCCGTCGTTAGAAAATTTGATAAAAAATAATCTAGAAATCGAAAATTCCATTACAGAAAATTAAAAAACCGCTTGCATAAACCATTAATTAATAAAAATTAATTAACTATAAAGGAAATCAAGATGAATAAATAAATTAAAACACTCAAAAAATAAAAGAGACTAGCTGTTGGATTACTGAGAGGGGGGGTGAATCACTAATAGAGAAATTTAATTATTTTTAACCATATAATGCAAGTGTTATATCAATGTAGCATTATCATCCAATAATTTCAGAGTAAATAAACAATGAACAAATGAGAAATCACACACATACACAGTACACCAATGTTTTTACGTGGAAACCCAAAGCGAGAGAAAACCACATAATTATTTTTCTTATATATATTTATGAATCACATTCATTGGAAGAACCAACTTCCTTTTTCTTCCATCTGCAACTGGAAGGAGGATCCAAGCCCCTAGTTTCTTAGGCTACAATCTAAGGGAAACTCCAACTCCCCAATTTTCTGGCTACAACTAGAAGGAGGCTACAACCCCCTATGTTCTCTAGCTACAAATGAAAGGTGGCTATAACCACCTATCATTTCCCCGTCAAGTTGCCTTGATGTAAAAATAGAATGATGGAACCACTGTCATACTATCAATGTGAGATATACTGCTATAAACCCGTACCAATCACCCTGCACCAAACAACCTGTAAAAACCTGTACCAAACAACCTGTAAAAACCTGTACCAAACAACCTGTAATCAACTTGTACCATAAACAAGTGCATCAACCATGCACCATCCTCTACTTCAAACTGTACCATCAATGAGTGCATCAACCATGCATCAAATATGTACCAATCATGCATCAAATACACATAAAATATGACTCTTAAAAATGTACCAACATCATCAATTATAGACCTCATGTATGTGCCAACTCATCAACTACTTGTCTCAACCATGTACCCAACATGTACCTCAACCAAAATCCCTCATCAATTTTATCATCCAAATCTGATTTGTAACTCTGTAATAGACCTAATGTATATGATCACATACCTGCAAACCTTCCTTAACTTTCAAAATAAGAGACTAGCATTTTCATCAAACTTTACTTTAGTTTCACATGACTAATTTTGGATTACTCAACAACCCTAACTTGAAATAATCATAACTATGTATGTGTAATGAATAAAGATATGAAAATAGTACACAATGTTCTTCATTGTCTTTTATGTAATTCCTCCAGGTTTCACTACTTGTAACCTCTCGGGAAATGAGTTATAGCAAAAATGGCATACCCTGCTGAATTTTACCTTATTCTAGGGAGAGAACTTGTAGAGCATGCCCCACACAAAATATTTGTTGTATGGGTCTAAAAATGGTACAAAAAATACGTCATATTGTATCCTAACAAATACATTTGGTCTTACTGAATTTGGATATGTTATGAATAAGTTATGAGATTTTTATCCGAAACACATGTTTTAGACTAGTTTTAGGACTAGCCACAAACCCTATTTTCCATAGAGTGTAACTCCAAAAATAAAATGAACTACAAGCTGAAATTTTTATCACAACTACTTGGATATGTCTCCTCAATGAGCTCGATATTTTGCAGTACGAATCATTCTATAAAAAAATTTATTGTGAAAATGGAGACATGACCTGTAAATAACATGTACCTTAGAAAGCGTCATCAAAATAATTTATCTTCCCTTGAATTTCGGCCTTATTTACTTCACCTTCCCTCTAAAATTCTCCTTAGATATCCTTTGGTTACCCCAGTCACTCGTAGATATTACATATGCTCAAGTTTTATTAAAATGAGAGACCCTTGCCTCTTATTTATACTTTTATGTAGCTTCCTCAAGGGGTTACCTTGTAACCATCTTAAACCACTTTCCTTATTTTAGGGATAACCCACTTCTAACCACTTGTAAACTTAGTAATTTCTCCATTAAATTTATTATTTAAATAATTTCTTTTATATCCACTTTGACTTATAGTACACTTATCACTTCACTTTATTATTTAAATAATTTCTTATATTTTATGTAGCTTCCTCAAAGGGTTACCTTCTAACCATCTTAAACCACTTTCTTTATTTTAGGGCTAACCCACTTCTAACCACTTGTTCACTTAGTAATTTCTCCATTAAGTTTATTATTTAAATAATTTCTTGTGTATCCACTTTGACTTATAATACATTCATCATTCACTTTATTATTTAAATAATTTCTTTTTGGCAACCACTTTGACTACTTTGACCTATTGGAACTTCTAGATGACTCATAAGGGTTCTCCAACTTCATATGACCATAAATCTCTAACCGTGAGGAGTTATGTGACTTTTCACATACCATCGGAAATAACATGACATGTACTATCCATATATAATAGTCTTATCTTCAAATATATTAAAAATCATACCATTATACATCAAACAAACTTGGGTCCAATACCCAAACCTTTGTGCTACCAGAATTTCTTCAAGGGTTGACATCAATGGAAACCAACCCAAATAATCAACAATCTCCCCCTTTGGCATTGATGATAACACTATGATGCAATACTAAATTCATATCAGTCATGCTCCCGTTGTGACCATCTCTCCCCCTGGAACCATGCCTATGTGCGGTTTCTCCATGCATTTAGCTTTGCATCTAATAAATCTCTCCCCTTTTGTCATCAATGGAAAATGTATATTTCTATTAGGGGTTTCTCCCCTTGACTGAAATCTTCCTGAAACTGATCTCCCAACCTGAATTATCCTCTTTATGGTGATTCCTCATGTAAATCTAAGACATATAAGATAAGAATTCAAAAGCATTCATTTCAGAGTAGAAATTAGTCTGAGTCTTTGGAGAAAATACTCAAAGGATTCCTGTGGAAGTGGTTTTGTAAAGATGTCTTCCACTTGTTCTTTTGTGCCCACATATTCAACTCTGATGTTCTTCTCTGCAAATAGTTTGCATAGAATGTGATACTTGATTGGAATGTGCTTCTTCTTGTATTTCATCACCAAGTTCTTTGAGATACTGATGGAGCTTGTATTATCAAAATAGATAGGAATGGGCTCATCATACTCAACCTGTATATCTATCAAAGTTTGTTTCATCCATAGAAACTGTGTACAACATCATGCTACTTCAATATACTCTACTTCGAATGTAGATAAAGATATTGATGATTGTTTCTTGCTTAGCCATGATACTGAACACTCACCCAAGTAGAACGTTGCTCCACTGGTGCTTCGTCGATCATCAACGCAACCTGTCCAATTTGCATCTGTGTAGGTAATAAGTGATCGATCATTTCCTTTTTGATACCATAATCCAAACTCTTTTGTTCCTTTGAGATATCTCAAAATCCTCTTCACTACTAAGACATGTGATTCCTTTGGTGCTGCTTGAAATCATGCCACATGTCCCACTACCTGCATTACATCTGGTCTGGATGTTATCACACATTGTAAGCTACCAATCATTGAATTATATTTCCTCTATTTTTTTGACTTTGAATAATCATATTTTCTCAATTTGCAACTGGTTTTCATAGGAGTGGTAACTGGTTTGCAATGTTCCATTCCAAACCTCTTTATCATTTCTCTGATATACTTAGTTTGAGAAATAAAAATTATTTGGTTGGCTTGATGTATCTAAAGACCCAAAAATAAGGATAGTTCTCTGAGTAATGACATTTCAAATTCATTATGCATATCCTTTGCAAATTTTGTCTTAACCTCTCATCATTTCTACCAAAAACAATATCATCAACATAAACTTCAATGAATAAAATACTATCTTGAGTTACCTTGATGTAGAGGTTTTTATCTGCACTTCCTTTTCTGAATCCTTCCTCTTGAAAATATTTATCCATTCTAAAGTACCATGCTCTAGGAGCATGTTTTAGACCATACAAGGCCTTCTTCAATTTGCACACATAATCTGCGTTCTTTGTCAACTAAAATCATTCTAGTTATTCAATGTAGACTTCTTCTTCAAGTTCATCGTTAAGAATATATGATTTCATGTCCATCTGATACACTTTAATATTCTTGGAGCATGCATAATCTAAGAGCAATCAAATTGCTTCCATTCTGGCAACTAGGGAAAATGTCCCTTCAAAGTCAATTCCTTCAACCTGCGTGTACCCTTTACATACCAATCTAGCTTTGTTCCTTGTAGCATGTCTCTCTTCATTCAATTTATTTATGAAAACCCACTTTGTGCCAATCAAATTCTTATTCTTTGGTCTTGGAACCAATTCCCAAGTGACATTCTTCTCTATTTGATCCAATTCTTCATTCATGGCCTTAATCCAGAATTCATCCTTGCTAACCTCTTAAAAAATGTTTGGCTCAATCGTAAATAAGAGGGCTAGGTGCATTTGTTCTGGTGAATAGATTCTTCTTCTAGTCTCAACTCTTGCATCCTTGTTTCCAATAATCTGATCTTAAGGATGATTCTTTTGTACTTGTTTGCTAGGTTTCTTTAGAGGCACTTGTTGAACTTGCTCTTCTACTTCTGTTTGATATTCTTCATCTTCCTCTTCTACTTCTGTTTGATACTCTTCATCTTCCCCTTCCACTTCTTATTCATCTTCTGTTTCTTATTTGTAGTGTTGTTCAATTGATTCATTTTCTTGTTCCTTTAATTCTCATCCACCTGTTTCATCAATTTTTACATCGATGTTTTCACAACTTTGTTCAACCTCATATTGTAACACCTGTATTCTTTCCTTGTACTTGATTAACCAAGATGTACTCCTTTATCCACATGAGGGTCAAACTTTCCCATTATTCCATATTCTCTTTTGATGTAGCATTTGCTTCCAAATACTTTTAAGTGCTTCACATTTAGGGAGTTTTGTCATTGTTGTTTCTGAGCATTACTATGTTTTCAATGTGAACTGTTGTATGCATTGCATGTGGCCAAACATTATCTTTCAATCCATTAGCATTGTTTGAGCCATTTCTTGTGGAATTATCATCCATTATGATAATGTTCCTTTGTCTCTGAACCACTCTTTGAACCAATCTGTGAATCCATGCCCTCATCCATGGTCATATATCTGTTCAAACCTACTAAGTGTTCTTACGAATCCATCTCTGTCCATACTATCCAAGACTCTATTGTACAATTGTCCATAATGTTGATCCATTTATCACTATACTATCACGAAGTCTTGGTTAATCTATCAAATTGTACCTTTTCTAACTGACTGATGTGGATCTGTCTTCTCAGGCTCTGCAAGTTCCTCGAAGGATGGCTCTTTGGTCTGTCACATCTATCGCATAGACTCCCCCTATCTAATATTCATATTACCTGGGAGTCTCTAAGCTGGATG
>SNQJ01S0004961.1:24740-52755 GCA_010110895.2 Picea sitchensis
AAATATGTACCAATCATGCATCAAATATACATAAACTATGACTCATCAATATGTACCAACATCATCAACTATACACCTCATGTATGTGCCAACTCATCAACTACTTGTCTCAACCATGTACCCAACATGTACCTCAACCAAAATCCCTCATCAATTTCATAATCCAAATCATATTTGTAACTTTGTAATAGACCTGGTGTATATGATCACATACCTGTAAACCTTCCTTAAATTTAACAATAGGAGACTAGCATTTTCATCAAACTTAACTTTAGTCTCACATGACTAATTTTTTATTACTCAACAACCCTAACTTGAAATAATCACAACTATGTACATGTAATGAATAAATATCTGAAAATTGTACACAATGTTCTTAAGTGTCTTTTATGCAATTCCTCCACGTTTCACTACATGGAACCTCTCAGAAAATGAGTTATAGAAAAAATGGCATACCTTGTTGAATTTTGTCTTATTCTAGAGAGCAAACTTGTAGAGAGTTTCCTGCATAGAATATTTGTTGTGTGGATATGAAAATGGTACACAAAATACTACATGATGTACTCTAACCAATACATATTGTATTACTTTGTTTGGATTTGTTATGAATAAGTTATGTCATTTTTACCCGAAACACCTGTTTTAGACGAGTTTCAGGACTAACCACAAACCCTATTTTCCACGGAGTGTAACTCCAAAAATAAAATGACCCACAAGCTAAAATGTTTATCACATCTACTTGGATATGTTTCCTCAACGACCTCCAGATTTCACGGTCAGAATCATTCTAGGAAAAAATTTATTGTGAAAATGGTGAGATGACCTATAAATAAAATACCTTAGAAAGCATCATCAAAATAATTTATCCTCCCTTGAATTTCGACGTTATTTACTTCACCTTCCCTTTTAAATTTTCCTTAGATATCCTTTGGTTATCTCAGTCACTTATAGATATTAAATATGCTCAAGTTTTTTCAAAATGAGAGACCCTTGCCTCTTATTTATACTTTTATGTAGCTTCCTCAAGGGGTTATCTTCTAACCATCTTAAACCACTTTCGTTATTTTAGGGCTAACCCACTTCTAACCACTTGTCAACTTAGTAATTTATCTATTAAATTTATTATTTAAACAATTTCTTTTGTATCCACTTTGACTTATAGTACACTCATCACTTCACTTTATTATTTAAATAATTTCTTATACTTTTATGTAGCTTCCTCAAGGGGTTACCTTCTAACCATCTTCAACCACTTTTTGTTTTTATGGCTAACCCACTTCTAACCACTTGTCCACTTAGTAATTTCTCCATTAACTTTATTATTTAAATAATTTATCTTGTATCCACTTTGACTTATAGTACACTCATCACTTCACTTTATTATTTAAATAATTTCTTCTTTGCAACCACTTTGACTACTTTGACAATTTTGGGCTTCTAGATGACTCATGAGGGTTCTCCAAATTCACATGGCCATAACTCTCTAACCGTGAGGAGTTATGTGATGTTCCACATACCACTGGAAATTTCATGACATGTACTATCCATATAGAATAGTCTTAACTTCAAATATATTAAAACTCATACAATTATACATCAAACAAGCTTGGATCCATTACCCAAACCTTTGTGCTACTGGAATTCTCTACCAGATTTTATTCAAGGGTTGACATCAATGAAAACCAACCCAAATAATCAATACTAGCAAAATGTACAATTCTCTTATCGAATGGAGTGAGCTCTGCCTCCCAAAATAGGGCATTGAATTGAAACTATAACAAAATAACTCAAACCAACTCATACACCATCAATAAACTGTGGAAACTAAAATTCGTATTAGAGGAAGATATTGAGAAATTTTATTCTATTCCATCATAATTTGGACTCGTTCTTTAATGTTCATTCTCTTGGAATGGAGATGGCTTAAGAATAGGATATACTCCAACATTTACAACAAATATCTAAATATAGATCCACTTAAGAATATTCTCAAATGGTTAAAACAAATATCTAAATATAGATCCACTTGAGGACAAAATATTCTCAAGTGGTTACAACAACTCATAAATAGTTCCAATATTCATGCTAACTCCCAACATATTTTGGAATCCCACTAATTGTCAAATTCGAAATGAGTTATTTGGTTACAAAAACTTGCTTAAAATATGTTCAAAATAGTTATTAATGTTGTTGGGATCTATTAGTCCCTAAATTTTCACTTAACTGTGAGAGGGAAATCTAGGGGATCATCAAGTTATTGCAATCATTTTATCGATAAATATGTGTATTGGGTTTGAAAGGTCGATCAGACGGGTTAAGAAAGCTGAGAAATGCAGAATGTCTGGCATAGGAAATCATGCTTTAATCCAACTTAAAAGGAAACATATCATTGTTAGAAAAATGATGAACATAATGAAAATAGAAGAAAAGGACATATACATAAACGCATAAGGCTCGCAATCTGCTCATCCTTATACATTCATCCAGAAGATATTTTGATTGGAAATGTTATTTCGAATCAGAACCAAGATATCCAGAGACAACTTACAATTTGCAGACAATATATAGTAGACTTTCTATTGTTATTATATCTGAAATTGTGTGATGATTAATACATTGTAACAATCACCATTGACATTAGATAAGAAGACATAAAACAATGGAAAACTGAACTATGAGAGAAATAAGCAGGCTAAAACATTCATCAGCTTGGTGCTTTGAGCATGAAAATGTAAAAAGAAAAATATAGAGTACATTTGCAGGATGAAACTCAGACCTCTCCCCTCAATACCCTCTCGAGCCTCTCTAGTGCCCCTCTCCCCTGTACATTGAAAATTTCAATAATTTATAGAAAAATCATACATTCTAAACTATTGTCAGCTTCTAAGGACTAAATTATCTCCACTAAAAACAATATTGAATTTATTGTAGAGCATCTTGAGATAATCTTCGATCAACTGAGTCTATGCCTTAGTATTCACTTTAACTAAGATTTTATCCACATTTTTTCCCTTTATTTTTCAATGTTTAGCCCAAATCCTATAGCTGTTGCAATCTAGAGATGATGGTTTGATTGTTGATAATATTTCAGGGAATTCCATTTTGATTAGACAAAGATTTCTCCCAAACGGTTGAGAAATTTCAAAACTCATCCGTGAGCAAGGTCAACAGACTAATTTTGGAAGTGGGTTTTTAATGGTTTTGGAATATGCATTACCAGTTGATCGGAAATGGAGCTGGAAATTTTTCTACTTTGATGATGATGGGAACTAAGATTAACAATATGCTCTGCCATCTCATTATTGATTACTTTGACTGTCCAACTTATTCTTCGAAAAACTTGGAATTGAATGCTACATCACTGCCTTCAAGAAGTGGTTAATGAAAAATATTGATCAAATCCTCTACCACCGGATATTCTGGTACTAAATCTATGTTGTTAAACCAACTAAACAATAGAGTCTCTATCCAAAATCTAGACTACTACCACATGTTTGTTATGCACCAATGCTTGGAGATTTGGAAATATCACTTTGACCGAACTCTAGTTGTCCTTTGCTCAGGATGAAAGATACAACAAGAGATTCAGAAATAAGTGGATTATTGCACATCGATCCAGTAATATGTTGAAGCTATTTCGAAGCCAATCCAGCGCAACTAACCCATCATCATTTAAGATCTCAAAGCTCAGAAAGCATAAGCTTTGTCCAAGACAGTCATTGGGTAGTTTTACCTTAAGAACAAACACCTTTGTGTTCAAATGACCCTTTTCTAGTCTTTGAACATTGGATATTCATCATGTAATTTCTCTTTTTCACATGAATCCAAGATATTTTGCAACTATTTCATATTCTAGTAGCACAAGAAGACTTGATTTCATAAAATAACTCATGACTTCTTGATACAACTGATGAAAAGTATCCATTCATCATCAACATTTGCACTCCACAATTTTTTCTTTTCATGAATTTGATTTTATGAAAGTGATAGCTTAGCCTTATATGTGTACAGATAGTCACTAATCTCTCTCAAAAACTGATGATGAAAGGAATAGACCCCAAAGCACATCCACCATGAACAAATCCATAAACTTTGTAGAATGATGATATAATCATGCACTGTATGACAGAGAAGGATTTCATTTCATCCAGCAATGTCAAAGAGGTCCAACTTATCCACCTGCCAAAAACGAATATATAAATTCTTTCCCTCGCGATGTTTCTGATAAATAAAATGTTTTCATAATCAATTTTGATATTCAATATGTCTTTATCTCTCCCTCCATCGATGTGGACTCCATTGTAGCTCCCTCCACTAATTGTTGTTCCTACGAAATGAGGGGCATTGATATAGTTTGTGTCCATTTCCTTAATTTTGTACAAACCCTGGCCTTGACACCAGAACCCTTGTTATGATTTGCAAATATCAAGCATCCAAAAAATGTCTCTCCAAAGGTAGAAGAACACATATTTTGTGGTTCCTTTGAAGCCCATGGAAATATCATATATTGTTCCTAAATTATCTATATGCAACCTCACAATCCCATCTGCAATCAATAAGAGAAATGTTAACATCTTTCATTGGTACACTTGTGGGTACATCCGACACTTGGAAACTTGGGACCTAAGAATTCGAAGATTGTTGGGAAGTGATATGACGTTTTATGATGACGCTGCAAGAATATCATTTTTCGAGTAGCGTGCATGTTTTTGGTCGATGCACTGTTGGAACATAGCACCAAATTTAAAATAAAATTTCCCATGTAGATCAAGGTACTAACGCTGGATCCTTCTGGGAATGATTCTCTCCCTGTGAGGAATCAAGAACTCACAGATCAACGTGCCTTCATCGTCTCTATCTGTGAAACCTTCCATCCAATATTCAAACCATACCATAATAGTGCCCTATCCATTGGGCTATGGATTCTTATACCACTGCAAACTGAAACAAGATGAAAACTAACATTCTACATGCTCAAAACATGAGCTTATTCCACCTATAATACTTCTAATCAACTGTACTACTACCAAATCAAGTGAAGGCATGCTTCCAATGAAGCCATACAAGTATTTTACTAATTGATGAAGCTCTTGATCTGGTTTTGACAAATAAGGAGACTGATGACATCTCAAAGTGAAATTGAAAAGGGAAGCAAAGCCAACCCTTGCTGGAAAAAAATAATTTGTCATTTGAAGTGCTCAAAGACTCCATATAATCAACAAAATGATCATGAAAACTATACAAAAATACCTTTTCCTGATGTTTCAACAAAAGATCAAAAGGTCTTTGCATATCCTATTCCTTATGATAGATGCCACTTTCATCTTCCTACAAATCTAAACATGGTTGTCGATTGATTTCACTTCCTCAACTTTTGATTCATAGTTGTCATATATGGGTTGGCTGCTACTCAAATCAATAAAATTTTATATAGGGAACTTCTCTTCTTCATTTAAATACTCATAAAAAATAGGTGAGCCAAAATCCTTTGAATCTTTCAAAGAATAACAAACAACCTCTTGATTTTGAAAAATATCTCCTATTACTTCATGATCAAATTCCTTTTGCACGAGACTATCACACATTTCAAACTCCTCTTGAACAAAAAAAATTGAAATATTTTCTTCAAGTATAAACTCTTCCTCAATTTCTCTTTCAAAAAGATCTTCGCAGAGCTCATCATACGAGGAACACTCTATTGTCTTTTGACTATCTTTTTTAAGCCTTTCACAACATTCTTCAAGAAATGTGTCAAGAGAATAATACCTTTTACAATTCTTGATGAATACTGCATGGAATTCCCTCAATGAAGATATGCTCGACGAAGGTAAGGACTAGTACCATTGTCGTGCATCACCCTCCAATGAATACATAAACATATTCATATGAACATCATCGTGATGTAGATCTAGTTGATATATGTATTCATGAAACTTGACGAGGTGATTTGAAGAATTATCTTCCTTTATTTCCTTGAAACGTGGAAGGAAGTCTCCCCAAATATCCATAGTAGGAACAACATTAGGAAAGCCAGTAATATCAATAAAATTCAGAGCAAACCTCGCAGCCACAATGGCTTTCATTCGATCATTTGATGCCATTTTGGATCTTCCCCGATGGAGTCATTTATGAATTGTTGAACAATGGAGTTGCCATGGTGAAAAATCTGCAGTCAATTGTGTGCCCTCTTCTTGTTCACCATCAAGAAGTGGATCTGATCATTGTCATTCTTCCCAGGGAAAATTTCTTCATTCCTTCATCCCTGGAAACGATGCCAAAAGCTGTTAGTCCCTAAAGTTGCACTTGAATTTGAGAGGGAAAGATAGGGCATCATAAAGTTATTGAAATCATTTCATGGATAAATATGTGTATTGGGTTTGAAATGTGGATCAGACAGGTTAAGAAAGATGAGAAATGTAGAGTATCTGGCATAGGAAATCATGCTTTAATCCAACTTAAAACACAACATATTATAGGTCAAAGGTAAGCTGACAAATAGTTAGAAAATTGATGAACATAATGAAAATAGAAGAAAAGGACATATACATAAACACATAAGGCTTGCAATCTGCTCATCCTTATACATTCATCAAGAAGATATTCTTATTGGAAATGTAATTTTGAATCAAAACCAAGATATCCAGAGACAACTTACAATTTTGCAGTAAATACACAGTAGAATATCTATTGTTATTAGATCCGAAATGGTGTGATGATTATTACATTGTAACAATCACCATTCACATTAGATAAGAAGACATAAAATAAAGTAAAACTGAACTATGAGAGAAATAAATAGGCTAACAAATTCATTAGCTTGGTAATTTGAGCATGAAAATGTAAAATGAAAAATACAGAGTACATTTGCAGGATGAAACTCAAACCTCTCCTCTCAATACCCTCTTGGGCCGCTCCAGTCCCCCCCTCCCCTGTACATTGAAAAATTCACTAATTTATAGAAAAATCATACAATCTAAAATATTGCCATCTTTTAAGGATTAAATTATCTTCACAATCTAAAAACAATATCGAATTTATTGCAGAGCATCTTGAGCTAATCTTCGATCAACTGATTCTATGCCTTAGGATGCACTTTAAATGAGATTTGATTCGCACATTTTTCTTTTATTTGTGAATGTTTAGCCCAAATCCTGTAGTTTTTGCAATCTAGAGATGATGGTTTGACTGTTGATAATATTATGGGTAATTTTGTTTTGATTAGACAAAGATGTCTCCCAAACGGTTGGGAAATTTCAAAAATCGTTCACTCTCAAGGTTAATGGATTAATTCTGGAAATGGGTTTTTAATGGTTTTGGAAGATTCATTACCATTTGATCGAAAATGCAGCCCTAAATTCGCCTCCTTTTATGATGACGAGAACTAATATTAACAATATGATATGCCACTGTTGAATTCCATATCGTTATTGATTGCTTCGACTGTCCAACTTCTTCTTCGAAAAACTTGGAACTGAATGCTACATCACTACCTTCAAGAAGTGGGTTTGATATCGATATAATAAAAAATATGGATCAAATCCTCTACCGCTGGATATTCTGGTACTAAATCTCTGTTGTTAACCCAACTAAGAAATAGAGTCACTATCCAAAATCTAGACTACTACCACTTGTTCATTATGCATCAATGCTTGGAGATTTGTAAACATCACTTTGACCAAACTCTAGTTGTCCTTTTATCGGGATGAAAGGTACAACAAGGGCTCTGAAATTAAGTGGATTATTGCACATTGGTGCAATAATCTGTTGAATCTATGTCAAAGCCAATCCAACACAACTAATCCATCATCATTTAAGATCTCAAAGGTCAGAAGGCATAAACACTATCCAACATAATCATTCGGTACTTTTACCTTAAGAATAAACACCTTTGTGTTCAAATGACCCTTTTCCAGTCTTTGAACCTTGAATCTTCATCATGTAATTTTTCTTTTTCACATGGAATCCAAGATATTTTGTAGCTATTTCATATTCTAGTAGCACAAGCAAACTTGATTTCGTAAAATAACTCACGACTTCTTGATACAACTGATGAAAAGTGTCCATTGATCATCGACATTTACACTCCAATTTTTTTTCTTTTCATGAATTTTATTTTATGAAAGTGATAGCTCAACCTTATATGTGTATAGATAGTCACTAATCGCTCTTAGAAAGTGATGATGAAAGGAATCGACCCCAAAGCACATCAACCACGAACAAATCCATAAACCTTGTAGAATGATGATATAATCACGCATTGTATGATAGAGAAGAATGGCATTTCGTCAAGCAATGTCAAAGAGGTCCAACTTATCCACCTCCCAAAACCAAATATTTAAATGCTTTCCCTCGTGATGTTTCTCATAAAGAAAATGTTGGCATAATCAATTTTGATATTCAAGATGTCTTGCTCTCTGCCCCCATCGATATGGACTCCATTGTAACTCCCTCCACTAATTGTTGTTCCTACAAAATGAGGGGCATTGATTCAATTCCATCACCCCAACCATGTTTTCTATGAATTGTAGTAGTAGGAATTCCAAGCATTGGCACTCTTCTTTTTGTAATTACAAATAAATAAATGTCATTAGTATTAAAATATTTAAATATTTAAAACTAAGTACTGAGCCCTTATTTTACATTTAAATGTCTTTTACATTTAAAGGTCAAATAATGTTATGTGAAGTAGATTTGATTAATAATATCAAACTTTTTAAAATCAATGGTACTATCCTACGTGTTTTCTGGAAAAAGGGTGAAACTACTTTAGTAAATTTGAGGTTTCAAATTATTTCCATGTGAGGTTCCATCTAATAACTTTATTAATACTCATCCAACACTTCGAGCTTCACCAAAACAATAAATTCTTGTTGTTAAAGGATTTCTATCATATTCCTTTATCAAACTCAACCATTCCATATGATTTATGTCATCTTTGTCTTCATCTCCTATAAATCTATGTATTTCCATTCATTCTTAAGTGAAGTCTAACCAGAATCCTTAGCTTATGACATACATATATTGCAAATAATATCCAAAATAGTTATTATTATTTTTCCAACATATTATCATGTGTTTTCTGTTTCCAATGGATTTTTAATTAGCTCAATCAGACATCCCCATCAAAATTTATAATAGTTTTAAGTGAACATACCTTTGAAACCCTAATTTGGACTCTGTCCTCCTCACCGACCTTTCTTCTAATGCATTTATGAAATTAGGACCCTTTGGAGTCTGAAATTTCAGCTTGTAGTACTTGGATATGTCTTCTCTACAATGTCATGGGTTTAACCAAAATTTGATGTGCCAAATAAAAGCTACAGTAACTTTCTCAAACCTTTCAGATTTTTGGCCTTTTCTTTAAAGCGAACTTGTACATAATTCCACGTGTCCAATATTTAATACTTGGTTATGAAATTTGTATTTGAAATACTCTGGACTATCTTCCTTCAAATGCAACTAGTGGCACTAAATTGGGATCCTCATTTAAGAAGATATGACTATTTTACCCTAAACATCTATTTGAGACTATTTATAGGACTAGTCAAATAACCCTACCTTCCACAGACTGTATCTCAGAAATTAAAATGATCTAGCTTTGAATTTTTTACCAGGTGAAATTTTCTATATTTTCTCAATAATTTGCAAATTTCATAGTCTGAACACTAAAAGGAAAAGAACTTTTAGCAAAGGTTATATCGGAGGTTTCTAGTGTTACAAAATTGGCAAAAATTGTCAAAAAAACCTTCGCTACAACATATGTTATCAATAGCAGTTGTTTTTGTGGATACTATAATGGAAGTTGATTATGACTAAAAAAAACTGGGTGGCTAGAGGTGTTAGCATATGTTTACAAATCGGTGCGTTTGTATAAGGCACAAACATCGGTGCGTACATACACCTACAACACCGGTGGTGTACACGTAACGTCAAACATGGGGGAAGTAAAATATGAAATCATCGGGGAAGTAAAATATTTAAGCATCGAGGCGTTTGTATTATAAGCACTGGGGCTTTAACATCAAAATGCACCTAGAGAGTTAAAAAGAATTAATCACCGGGGATTTTTGCATAGAACACGCCGATGTATTATTAATAAGAAGTCATTGATGTTGTATAAAATAATATGCACCTGTGCGTTACATGTAAAAACTCCCCGATGCATTAAAAATTGAAAGAAAATATGCTTTCAAGTAACAAACAAGCCCTACTTCTTATCAATAACACAATTGCATCGATGTGTATCAATAACACATACACACTAGTGCTTCGTATAATATTAATGCACGAATGGTCAAATTTTTAATATAATTTTGTGGTATTAAATTAATATTGAAACCAGTGCTATATGATTACATAAAAGAACCATTGTGAATTTCATAGGCAATGCACCAATGATTTTTAATATTAAACACGCCGATGAGATTAATAATTAAAATACACCGAGAAACATTGACATGTGATAGTGCAATTATTGTTATTTTTTAACTCCATTATTTATCAAAAGAATTAAATATATCTTATATTTTGATTAGTGAATTTGGATATGATGTTTGTATTAATTTATTACATCATTAGATTTTTCATCTCTTCATTATATAATATTTAGTCATCCATATATTTAATCAGTGATGTAACATTTCACAATAACATTGGACAACACAATAGAATAAATTTAAACACATTTTATTATATGAATAAGAGAGTCTTTGTCTTACAAAATGGGACACTTAACGGTAATCCCTTGTCTTTCAATTGGGACACTATGTCTATTACATTCAACAAAAATGTCTAATTTTCACAGACAATTATTTCAAAAAATACAATTGCAACGTGCATTGATATCCAAATATATTGGTCATCATTCTTCACTGGAACTGATGTTAGTGATTGAGCTACTTCCATGCCTTGGGTTATTTGTTGAATGTTTGGTTGATTGTATCGATTGTTTTCTTCTTCTTGAAGTTCCATCTACAAAAATAAAAATAAGTGGTAATGAATCTATCTACATTGGTGAGAATAATGGAAATTGAAATAAATAATATACATGAATGTACATTGAAAAGTGATGTACCTCCAAGGAAAGAAGTGACTCATGAATGATACACATATGTTCAAAATCAAATCTCATGCATTGTTTCAACAATTCTTTTGTTGTCTCAGTTCCATACTTTGCTTCCTGCAAGTTTTATACCCCATAATAAATCATAGATTTAATATAAAGTATTATTTTTGTTTCATTAATTATAAAATGATAGAAATAAAACAATATATATTATACTTTCAAATTCGACAATTTATTTTTCATATGCCAACATATACTCACAACCCTTAATTAACCCAATGTCAATCAATTTTTATGATGGCTCTTATTTCTATGTTACCACCCGTTTGAAGACAGTCAAGGATGGTTGTTGTAAAACAACTTAAAATATACCAAAAAAAAAACTTAAGCTGTTATAAGGAAATAACAATTACTCATAAACTTTGTTATCAACCCTTTTCTTCCTTGTTGTCCAGTTTTATGTGCAGAATAAGTTCCATTTTCTTTTCTTTTCTTTTTTGTAAGATAATATTTGAATAATATTATTTAATGTATAATTAATTATTGTATCTAATAGAAAAATTCAACGATTACAGACATTTGAAGCACGTTGTTGTTGAGATAGCTCATCCCGCAATTCAATTATGTCCAATTATTTGAACATCTCCTTGTACACGTTTTTGAACATTCCTACTGGCATATTTCGGATATCAACTCGTTGGTCATCTCTGATTTTCATAATTTTCCTGAAAAATTAACATGACAATAAATTATTTTTATATTGATATATGAAAACTAAATATCATAAAATTGATATATTAATAAATNACCCTTTTCTTCCTTGTTGTCCAGTTTTATGTGCAGAATAAGTTCCATTTTCTTTTCTTTTCTTTTTTGTAAGATAATATTTGAATAATATTATTTAATGTATAATTAATTATTGTATCTAATAGAAAAATTCAACGATTACATACATTTGAAGCACGTTGTTGTTGAGATAGCTCATCCCGCAATTCAATTATGTCCAATTATTTGAACATCTCCTTGTACACGTTTTTGAACATTCCTACTGGCATATTTCGGATANAGAATATTACTTTTTGAATGATTATTTTGTTGGTCTTGTATGTTTTTGTTATTCAAGTCTGATAGGTTTCATTGACCATTGCTTTGGAAATGCTTCATCTAGTTTAAATATAACCTGGCTCTTGGAATCATTTGATTGGTTTCTATATTGTAAGTGGAAAGTGCATCTATGCGTTCATTCCACTATATTCCTCATAGTTCTGTAAAAGTTTTTCTCCCTCTGATTAATCTACAACACCACTCTAGATGAGGTAAGGACCAATTCATCATCATTTACATCTTCTATATTAATTTTATTTTTTTTGTTATGATGACATTTTTTCCCTCGTTGTTGGTGTCTGTAGAACATTAAAAATATGTTAATTAATAAATTGTTTGAAACATGTCATCTAATATTCCTAAGTATATTATTAATAAAAATTCATAAAAAAAAAATCATATTGAATAGTATTTTTTCATTCACCTAATTCATCCCTCTACAATTTTTACATCAAGCTTTTATGCTCTTCTTCACTTAGATAAAAAATAATCTTATGAATCTTCCTTATTTTGTGGCCATGCATGACACACAATAACCAATACATACCAGTTAAACTTACATATAGTTCAACCATATTAATTTTGTATAGAATTTACAGAGACCTCGCCTTTTTTGTTTTTCTGGATGTGTCATCATTGTGTCAACCAAAAATTTTCTTATTTTAATTCTTCTCACTCGTATTTTTATCAATATACAACCTTTACCATTCAATACAAAAATTATTAAATATATTTTATAAATAAATCAAATATTTTTTAGTGAAAAAAATCGTTGTAACTGATGTGCTTGTTATATACAAAGTACTGATGCATTTATTACATAAAACACACTCGGGCTTTCCATACAACAACATTCACTGAACAATTTAATTTCTTTTTAAAATATTTTGAATTACAATAGTGTGATATATATAGAATACATCACAGTGACTGCGATAAAAAACAAAAACATAACAAAAAAATTAATCATTCATAAAAAAAACAATAGAAACATTACACACCGCTGAGAAGAAAAATTTTAAAAAATTAAAAAATTATGTGACAATATTTTCTGTGTTGTTTAGATGAGAACAACAACGATATTGTTTTTGCACCATATTTTTTAAATTAAAAAAAACAAATATGGCTTCATCAGTGAATTCCTTATACATAAATGCACCGGTGCATTTCTGTCGAAAGGGCGCACCGGAAAATTGGAAAACGTTTTTTAAAAAAACATGAAATCGGAAACGGTTTTAAAAAATAAAAATAAAAAAGGTAGAGGGTCGACTACGTTTGGGATCCGATGCAGTAACTAGTACCTTTGCATCACATGCCAAACACTTATATATAGAAAACCAAACCCATTAGATCCAAAATACCTAAAATGAAAATCCCTAATTCTTAAGTGATAGAGGGAGTTAATCCCTAGGGTGAAATTTTCAATTCATGTAAGAAAACAAAAACAAGGGTTTAAGATAAGTAAGATTTTTTTTTATTTTTTTTTTCTATTCTGAATGTAGGGTTTTGAGTGAATCACCATACCCTTCAAATCCTTAGTTTTTTAATATTTTTGTTATTCCAAATTATTCTTCTGCTCCATAGTGATCCCCCATATGTCTCTCTTCCAAATATATCTCTTGTAAATTTTGGTAAAATAATGAAAATATTGAATATCTTCTTAATATTAAAAAAAACTTTATGAAAAGGTTTTAGAGTGAATCACCATACCCTTCAAATTCTTATATTCTGAATAATACCTTGGTTCCAAAGTATTCTGCTCCTCCACAATGTTCCTCCATATGTCTCTCTTGCAAGTCTCGCCGCTGCAAATTTTTTCAAAATAATGAAATAGTGAATAACTTTTTAGTATTTAAATGACTTTATGGAATTCGATTCCCGCTCTTTTTTTAATTGTTTTAAAAAATCCCATTTTTTTTTCCAGCATGGTGGTCCGTTTATGTAAGATGCACGGTTGAAACCATATTACATTACGCACCGGTGCATCCATATTATTTGACGCACCGACAACATATAATTTTTTTTTATTAACAAAATATAGAAACATGGTGTGGTTGATTTTTCAACACACCGGTGCTTATTGTTAATATGTGAACCGATGCGTTTATGGTTTATAAGCACACCGAGATGCTTTTAAAATTATTTGAACTTTATTTCCACATAAATAGTATATTCATTTCAAATGATCTTTTAGGATGAATTCACATGACTTGCCATACTTCAGTATACATTTTACATTTTATGTCACCTTATTCTTAAAAAATTGCTTCAAAACTATATTCAAACTGATATTTTGGTATGCTCCTCGAAAATTATTTTAGATATGTACAGGAAAATTTATTGCTAATTTTGCGGAAATGCAAGGAGAAGACCTTATTATATGATCAAATGGCCAATTCTTCAAATTCCAGCCCATTCCATATTGTTCAAATTCCATTGCAGAGTTCTCCCTTTCTATCTCCAGAAAGTTTAAATTTTTTATTTATGTTTCTATTCTCTCATTGATTTTTTTTTTATCCATGTCAATATGAATAAAAATGTATCCAAATTTGTAGGATCTTGATTCATAATCGAGTTTTGATGTAGAAAATATTCTAGTACCGGTTCAAAAACATCAGAAGGTCTGATTAGGAGAAACATACCACAAGTTGTTGGTAGATGAAAATGGACAGTTGCTTTACGCTACCAATTGTGACATTCCATTTTCCATCCGCAATCCTTGGTCAACGATGCTAATAATTGTTTGGTATAATGTAATTTGAACAAACAAATTATTGCATTGTGCTTACTAATAACATCTATGTACTAATGTTCAATATTTTTAAAATTAGGATTCTTCTGATGATGAGAGACCTACCTACCATAATTTGTTGCACCCCACAACAATGTCAACCAGAGAGAAGGCTGCAATGAGAGCACAAATCAGAGAGGAAGCATACCAAGAATGGTTGAATCAACTACCTATTAAAATCCCAATATGTCTAGATTCACTAATTAGGAATGACTACAACAATAGTAGTTCTTCAGAAGTTGTCAATGGAAACAATAGAAAATAGGTTGGTATGGATGATTACTTACGGGATACAACTTCGATGGAGAAAATGTTGTTAGATTCATTCCAGAATGATGAGCTAGGGGATGATGCTCATATCAATGATACCATTTTGGAAAGCCTAAAATATGCTTCCACCACTACTCTCTTTGGACCTAGTGCCCAGTCAAAGTCTACCCAACTTGGGACAACAATGTTATTGTATAACAAGAAAGCAAAGTTTGGCATGTCAAACACATGTTTCTCAACAATATTGAGGTAATTGACGATGAAGTTATGTATATTAATTTTGACAAATATTGTCACACAATCAAAATTAGAAATGGTTTCTTTTATAAACTATAAATGACCTTGTACATTTCTATTTCCCACTAACTATAGGATATTCAAAGATAAGGTTCTTCGTAGTGATAATGTTTTGTCTAGTAGCTGCGAAGAGGCAAAGAAGTTGTTGAAAATGTTGGGTGTTGAGTATATATAATATCATGTGTGTCTTAATGATTGTATTCTATATAGAGGAGAATATGCATATAAAGAGATATGTCTGAAATGTGGGCATGAAAGGTACCATAAATCAAATAAAAATGGTACATCGCATGGTCCTCCTCATAAGATATTGAGGCACATGCCTATAATCCCAATGATTCAAAGGAAATTTCATTGCAAAGAATTATCTATGTTGCTGGAATGGCAATCCTCACACAGAAGTGAGTCAGGAGCTATGTGAATCCCAATATATTCAACAACCATGAAGCATATACAAAATGCATGGGTAGAAAAATTCAAGGATGAAGTACGAAGTCTACGACACAAGATAGCAATGGATGGCGTGAACCCATATTCCCTCCAAAACACCAACTATTTTGTTTGTCCTATAGTAGTGATCAATAACAATACCCTCCCATGGTTGTCCGTGAAGAATGAGCATATTATGTTGGCTCTTATAGTTTGTGGTAGAAGACAAGTGAAGAATATGGATGTCTACCTACAACCATTGGTAAATGAATTGATGGAATTATGGGAAGGGTTACATGTATACGATGTATCAAGACTCGTCACAACAGAGAGGACTTTTACATTGTATGGCATATTTTCTCACACCACACATGATTATCCAGAATTAGGATTTTTCTATGGTAATTAACATGTTTATTGATTTGTTTATATACGTAACACTATTTATTTGCATATTTTATTCATTGTGATTGACATCCTATTCTTAAATGCTAACGTGTTCTGTATAAAATAATTTCATAGGTGTTGTAACTAAAGGATATCATGGATGTAAATGTTGTGGACCTTCTCTGAAGGCTAGGTGGTCCGACCACCTATGAAATCCAGTCTATGATTTATCGAGGGTATTCCTCCCATAAGAACACCCTTATATAAGATAAACATCTTCTTTCAATGGTAAACCCGAGAGAACCCAAATGCCTGCAGTAATGACACCAACATAATGGATTAGAGTATATGAGAGAGAGAAGGAGAAGGATATTACAGAAATGTTCGATTCAAATGGGATCCTATGTTCGATGATCCAGAATTTTTCAACACCTATGTTGAGAAATTTCCCGTTGGGATGAAAAGGAAATCTATCTTGTATGAGCTACCCTATTTGGAGAATCTTAAGATTTCCCACTTACTAGATCACATGCATATATTTAAAAATGTTTCATCTTATTTATGGAGGCACATATCATCAAAAGAAAGTGACACATTGGTTGTGAGGAAAGATATTGTTTCTTCAAAAACTAAAAAGAAACATTGGGCAAGACAAGAAAGTAGAGGAGAGGTTGGTCCCTCTTAGTCTTTCAAAGAAGGTGATGTCCCATGGATTTTGAAGAAAGAAGATATTTCTTTAGCAAAGGAAGTTATATTGGGAGTGAGGGTGCCTTCTTTATATGGGTCTTCCCTATGAAGTTTCTTAAATGTGCGTCAAGACCATTTTTCTGGGTTGAAATCACATGACCATTGGAACCTTCTAAAGGTACGACGTGTGTCAGAAATATGATTTTATTATTTGTAATTTTTATTTTTATTCCATTAGATAAAATATAATTAATTTTTTATGTGTTTACGTTGTAGTGTCATTATCACCTGCTCGTGCATGGGTGTGTGAACCATGACTTCCCCCATGACCTAAGGCATTCCATATATAAATTATCTGCATTTTTACGTTGGCTCATATCAAAGGAGATTCATATGGCTAGCATTCCACGGTGGCATCAAGAAATAGCTAAGATTTTTTGTATGTATGAGAAGGAACTACCCCCGAGTTTCATGGAATTGCAGGTTCATATTATAATTCATCTAGTAGATGAGGTTGAATTAGTCGAGGTTGTCTCCTGTCATTGGATGTTTTCTTTAGAGATGTACATGAATAAATTGAAAGGATTTTTTCGTCAAAGGGAAAAACCCAAGGGGTCTATGGAAGAGGGGTACATATCATATGCGTCTTTCTATTATTCTATTGAGTACATCAAGCATATTGATAACACACCAGGTGTAGTGATTTGGGATGAAAAAAGGGATGAAGACAAAAGAGAAGGGGAGATTCTCCAAATGAATGGAAAAATGTTCTTCATAAATAGTAAGTGACTTATCATTTGTCAAATTTCTACACAGTAATTATTCACACTGAACTTCATAATGCATATTTTCTTCACGGTTGTGTTTCTTCATAATTCATTCTTTACAATTCAGAGCAAACACAATCGTGGGTTGCAATGTATGAACATAATAGGAGGAAATGGGAAAGTGATAGGAAAGAATTCAAACGTTGAATGGTAGAAGCATGCCTTATCCTGATCATTTAAAAGAAAATATTCCAATGATATGCCTCAACAATTGGGTTGTTGACTAAGTCAGAGAGAAATATGAAGCATCCAGTCATTACCTAGGTGAATAAGATGATGCACTAAACATAGATATTGGTTGCAACAACTTATTAATAATATTTTTGTGTACATATTTTTTTAACTTCGTAATGCACATTTGTATTGTTAGTACATCTATATTATTTTAGATTTTAATGGTCAGGTTATTAGACACATATTGACACTGTGATGTGTTCAATTTTTTATAGGTGCATTTGTTCCCTTCTATGTGGGCATATGGACATCATTTTTGCATAGAGGATGTTGATGATGGATACATGAAACAAGACTGTGGAGTGGAAGTCAAGTTCGACCAATGTAGTAGTGCTAGCCACTGCGATAAAAACACCAAACAAGGGAAGTTAGGTTACATCGAAAATATACAAGAGATCATTCGAGTGGACTTCTCTTCTTTACAATGTGTTGTTTTTAGGTGCAAGTGGTGGGACACCTTTTATAGGAATAATGTAAAGGAAGATCGTGATAGTGGGATGATATGTATCAAATCTAAAAATATGTGGAATGAAGCTAAGGAGACTTATGTTTTCCCAAAACACTACAACCATGTTTTCTTTTACCTAGATGTGTTGGATAGAGATTGGTGGTTTGTATTAAGACACGACCCTAGATAAAAAAAAAAAATTGAGAAAAACAACGTTATCATGCCAAGCGAGGAAGATAATGAGGTTGATGACAATAGAGAGTGATATGTACATGTTTTATTTCATCTTTAATATTGTAGATGTATCTTTTTTTTATATTCTTTGTTTCGCTAATTGTATTGTTTTTTATTTATCTTCTGACAAAGGAAATGTTAAGTTAATCATAACAAAAAATTGAACAATTTTAGTTGGTTAACAGTCTGTTTAATGCGTAATGTGTTTGTCTTTCAAATTATTTGTGATTGCATGGAAAAAATGTTATTTGAACATATTTATATGTAGTTGCATATATTTAAAAAAAAAATCATCTTCTTTAGGTATTTCCAATTGTGAAATCCTGAAAAATGTTAAATGTCCAGTTGAACTTTCAATAGGATATGAAATTCTACTTTTTATGTTAATATAATTCGATGTAATGATATGGTTGATATTCATGTTTAATAGTACAACATTTTTKAGGATATGTTAACATGATGATTCAAAAACTGAGTTTATGTTCATTTATTTTGTAGATTTAAAAGTAAGATTAACAAAAAATGTGTCTTATAATTAAAAAATTAAATTTATCACATGATTTTGTGATAATTTGGTTTTTAACTAAAGTAGTGTTTTTTAGTTTACATACGTTTATCATTTCTTTTGAAAATATTTATAAAGTTATGCCCCCAATGTTGAGTAAAACCACAATTAATGAAGCAATATTTTAAAATTTGATAGCAATCAACTTACTAAATAATGACAAAAATAACAATAGGAAGATTTGCATCCATAAAATTTTAAAACCAATAGAATGCTTATCATTGGAGATCATAACTTTTTTATAATAACAAGTTTTAGAGTAGAAGAGTCTATCCAAAAAGAATAATTAGTACAATCGAAAATAATATTTATTCATATGTAATTTGTTTTTTGAAAAATGAATAGTTAGAATGAATATGTATAATGAACTATCTATGCAATTATAGTTTCAATTGCATAATTATAGTTTCAACTATATTGAAATTTGTAATTTATAAAAATAAACATGATGATGATAACCATCTTATAACAAACATAAACAACATCTAAAATACATATTTATATTTTCTAGCTAACATCATCTAATTATATATACCTCTAGCACATATAAACGTCATTAATTGGCTAGCGCACATATCTAATAATTTAATAGGGCATCATCATTGTGATCGCATCTAACAAAAGACAAGCATTTTCTACCATCATCATCACACACATCTAACAAACATCATTTAACATACACATCTATCAAGCACATTTAACATCCAAATCTAACATGACCTAACAATATACACATCAACATCAACATATAAATTAAGTACATCATCTACATCAAGCATGATCAATAGAAAAAAAAAAATAGCATATATATATATATATATAAAAAAAAAATAGCATATATATATATATATATATATATATAAGTCAAAAAACTGCTATAACATATTTTGGTCCAGCCGATGGAATAATATGCATATCTACAATAGTAGTGGAGGCCTCGTCTATAGCGGAATATGATGGATGGTGAATAGGTCATGCCTGCTTATCTAGGTGAGGTGAAAGAAGAGGATGAGGACTAGGTCTAGCATGATCATCTAGGAGAGGTGAAAGAGGAGGATGAGGAATAGGTCTGACATGCTCATCTAGGTGAGGTGAAAGAGGAGGATGAGGAATATGTGCTTCCTCCTCATGATCTAGGTGAGGTGAAGGAGGATGTGGAGAAGGATGATCATGGCCACCCTCATAAATCGATGGGGTACTAGACGAATAGGTTGTACTGGAAGAAGAGTTGTGCCTATCATTAGGATCCATCCTTGCTACTATTATCCTGGAAGCTCCAACAATTTGACGGATAAGAGGCATAAAATCATGTGGCATCTCCCTCCAAATATCCAACTGCATAGTATTTTCCCTGATGTCTCGCATTCGAGTAGGGCAGACTCCCACCTCTATTAATTTAAACCAAACACTAATATTACTTCTATCATCTGGTGGTTCATCTATTGTGAAGAGGATGTTCAGACATCCTATCCAATCCAATCCCGCATAAGGACATGACACCATAATGAACATGTGATCCACTGCACTTCCTAGTAGCTCTAGTGTGTCTGGCACAATCTTGGTCGAAAAATATGCCTGGCCCATCTTGGGAATCATACCCCCCAAAATGCGCATTCACACATGAGTCCTCGACCTAGCAGGCTGACAGACAAAATTCGTCCTCATCTCTGTAAACCACTAAAAAAATAAGCAAAACATCACTAAGGAAAATGGGAAGTTCGACCTCCCACATATCATAGCTCAACATTTGTTGAGCGTTATACAAAACTGCCTCAAACAAATGGCTAACCATATGATACACCATTGTTTTTGTACCAATGAATCAACATAATACACAAGAGGGCAGCTAATGCGCTACCCGTCACTAGTAAAATGGGCTACGATAGTCATTAAGAGTGAGGCACATAACCTCCTCTGCACCGAAAGAGGTGATTTTCAGCTGTCCACCAGACACCTGAAAATCAACTGGGGATAGTACCTCAACACCAATATATCGCTGAGAGTACATATGTTGAATCTCAGTGGAAAAACCTACTAGGACATCTAGGAATTGGGGAAAATCCTCCCCTCTCCTGGATAGCCCAGTGATAAAGTAAATATCCTCCTGAGTGGGATGGTACAACTGATCTGGACCCACACACAAATCATGTCTATGGAAATCCCATCGACGGATTAGATGAACCAACAATCCAGAGTGCCCCTTAAGGTATGTAGCCTCCTCATAGTACCTAAGGATGCCTACATCCGTCAAGAGAACATGATTCATTGCAATAATAGGGAGAGGGTAGAAATCCCACTCCCTCTCCCTCGCCTCCTATTCCCGTACAACATTGTACAAGTCCACCCTCTACTCCGGTTGTTGATACTACTCTCTCTGCTTATGTCTCTTTATTATTAACATATGAAATACATCAGCCTCACTCATACATAAAACATAAAAAAATATATTGAATGGCAAATTTATCTATAAATATGGAAAAATAGCTTCCTTCAAAAAAATAAGTTAATTTCATTAATGGTGCACCCAAAAAATAGTAAAGCATCATCGACGATGCACATATAGATATTGTGATCACCATGACCGGTGCGTCCATGTAAACTAGTGCACCGAATAAAATATGTTCTAATGTGTTATGCGGTGCATTGGAAAATGGTACTGCACCATGGCGCTACACTACAACACATACAACCCAATGCGTTACATTTAACATACACACCGCTTAAACCAAAAAACAAACTAAAATATTATTTCATGTAAACAATTATTTAAAAATTAGGAAAAAATAAGTGTTGTGTATACATTCACTAGACGCAACAGTGCGTGTAACTAACGTATACCCACCGTCACATAAACATTTCCAATTTTTTTAGTACAAAACTTGTTATGGTGTGTTCTGATCGTTACTATCACACCGCGTATGGTGCCACCAAAAAAATTATTGGTTTCACCGCAACACAATGTTACATTTCTCGACGGTGTGTTTTGTAAACATGAATTCCCAGACGTGCATGTTTACCAATGCATTGCGTAGAAGTATATCTGATAAGGGCGGTGTACAATGTTGATGGGTGGTATATATGCACTAAAAGAAACTAAAAACCCTCAATTAAATTTTCAACCCGGGGTAAGTAAACTTAGATTTGTAGCAAAATATATGCCAAAGGTAGAAGGGTTGGTAGTAGTATAGTCTAACTAAGGAAGTGGCTATCTAAGGGCTAATGAGAAAAACCTACTAAGAAAATTGAAACTATGTAACCTAAGTACTTTTGAGCCAAGGATCGTTGGATAGTTCTAAGAAAACAAGTAAAAACCTTACTTGAAGCAAACTGGTTCATAACATTTAGCAAAAGAAACTATTTAAGCATAATAAACAAATGACAAAAGAAAACTTCTTTAACTTGCCAACCTATATTCAATGAGTAGCTACCCTATGAAAGAAAATAAATAAAAAATCAAGCAAAGACACCTAACTAACCTACTAAAGAAAGTAAACAAGTAAGCAAAGAAAATTATCTAACCTACTAAAGCAATAGACAATTAAGAAAAACAACTAGCTAACCTACTAAAGCAAATAGACAACTAACTCTAAGATAAATTCTACTACAAGTAATCAAATTAAAAATTCTCATTGAACAACTATCTATCCTAACAGGCAAGTGGACTATGTTCTTAACTCAAAACTATTTCTAATTCATGAAAGCAAATCTATTTTATTGAAAGCAAGAAAAACTAGCAACTAACCTTTAATCTATGATAAGAAAACTACTCATATGATCTATCAAAGCAAAAGACTATCTATCCTACAACAACAATACAACTATAGTCTAATCTATGAAAGCAAGAAACTATACATTCTGATCTATGAAAGCAGGAAAACTATCTCTTTTAATCTATGAAAGCAAGAAAACTATTTTTAATCTATGAAAACTCAAACATAATGTTGGTGGTTTTGTGTATGTCTCATGTGTCGTATGATATCTCGATGAAACTTGACAACAAAGGACAATTCAAACGGCATAAGCTCAATACTAATCTCAATAGCAGAGTGAAAGGTATGGATTAAACAATCCAATGAGAATTTAGCCATGACAAAAACAATCGTCAATTACCCTGCATATTTATTAACCACCAACAATATAACGAGATCATCATTGTACTTCTATACTAGGTAAGAAAAACTAGATTCAACCATTAACTAATAAATATAATTGCAATTTAATTCTAGAAAGGAAATTACATAAAATGAAAACTATGCTATATCCATTCTAACAATTCAAGCTGTAATAATAAAATGCTTAAGAACAAAAATTAAAACATGACATTGAAAAGTAAACTAACAACTACATTAATGAAGAACTAGCTAAGCCAATTCTACATAAAAATGAAATAAGCAAGCTATGATTAAAAATTGAAATTGATCCTATCCATCCATCAAATCCTTGTCGAAGAAATCTCAAATAAAAAAATTATGTTCTATTCTATTAAAACTCTGTTTTAAACTTGATTCTAAAATCATAAATAAAGACGTAATCTAATATCTAATTACAGATGGGGTTAGTCTAGGGATCTGCAGATCCATTCCTAACTACAACATTAATGCATGCTAACACAATTCATCATACTAACCTGCAAAAGAGAATCAAAGCAATTAAATTATAACAACAAACTAATTAACATAATAAAAATGCATGTACAGGAAAATAAAGAGAACAACTAAATTATGAAATGCATGAACAACACAAAGACAGTTACCAAACTGTTGGTGGGCCCCCCAACACGTCGTGGTCACTTTCTAAAAGCACACCGCGCGCTCAGCCAAATGAATTCACCATAAAAACTCAAAAAATGGTCATAACATTGATGGATGCCCCTAGGTCTATGAGAGTGTTTCCAATGGAGACCTCATTAATGGTTATGGTTAGTACGGGGTTTCTTAGGTTCCCATATTTTGGTATTTTTGGTTGCTCTGATATGTATTTGGAAATTCCTCCTATCAAATGTACTGTAGGGGGGTCCTTTTGCTTCCTACCTAGCTTCTTGATACACAATTATTTGACTACCTTATAGTATATTGGAATGTCTTTAATGGCCTGAAGCAGAGGAATCTTGACAAAAATATTTTTCAATTCATTCAAAACGTCAAATTTCGGTCAGGTGGTAGGTTTCTTGATTACCAATCGGTCTGGATAAGGAGGGACCTTCATAATTTTTGAAGTTTCATTTTGGGGAAGCTTGGGTTCTTGGTTCTTCAGGATAATCACATCTTCCCACCTACTGTCATACGTGGTTTGTTTGGTGGTTTCTTTTTCTTCTTCTTCCTGGATGACCACTGAAGGTCTTTGCCCATCTAGAAATTTTCTCGATCTTAGTTGAATTTCCTGTAATGGAATAGGAGTGATAACATATGTTGGGAAGGCCTGCATCTCAACATTGTGAAGAGGTTGAGGGGGGTTATTATTGGGATTCGGCACTGGTTGTGCCGGTAATAGTGTCGGTCTTAGGGAGCTTGCATTTTGATATTGTAGCGGTTGTTTTTGTGGAATAGGAGGTAAATGTGGTGGAACAAAACCTGGCAGAAGCTGCAGAGTGTTCGGTGGGAAATGAGGATAAGGATGCTTGAACAAAGGGATAGGTGGAGCTTGAGGGTTTCCTTGGTTATGTACTCCTCTCCATCCTTGAAATCAAGGATGTTGGTACTGAGTAGTCTAGTTTTTTCAACCTGGTGAGTTCCACTGTTGTTTTTGTTGATAATAGGGTGGAGCTTGAGACTATAGATCCGAGTATGTGGGTTGATTCCTAGGTTTCCATGGCCTCCTATGTGCATAAGAAGACTCCCCTAGATCTCCACTCCTATAGATGGATAATAGATCGGGCAATGATGGACATTTTTCAGTCACATGGTCTTTTGTACATAAGCCACAAACTGAATTGTTATCTAATGGACATTCCCTTGAGGAATTCTTCCTCCTACATCGTGGGCAATATATGCCCATTACTGCATTTTCCTCCTCCTGTTTCTTTTTTATTTTTAGGGTGTCAAACTGGGAACCTATTGTTGTTAAGATATATGTCTTGATGTTCTCTAAAAGGTCCCCTATCTCTGCTCTTGTGATACCACCTAAACTAACTGGTTCTAATCTTCTATTGTAAGGGTCCCAGACATTCCTTCTTGTTTTGGCTCTACTCCTTGAATAATTTTTACACATTTCACATATTTCAGAAAATAGTTTATGAGATATGTCACTTGATTCCATTAGGTTAAGGATCTCTAGATATTCTTCTGAAATTCCTTTAAGGAAAAGAGACCTAATTGCATCCTCTGGGAGGTCATGGTATTTTGACTTCTGGGAGATATAACCAAATCTTTCCATATAATCTTCGAGGGTCTTGTCTTCTAATTTCTAGATTTTAAAGATGGCATCGCGAGACTCTTTTGGTCTTGCAGTAGTCTTGGTACTTCTTAAGAAAGATGTCTTTCATGGCTTCCCAAGACCTAATACTAGATTATCCCAACCCCATTAACCATCTTAGTGTAGATTCTTTGAGGGTGGCAAGAAAGAGTTTTAATTTCTAGGCATCGTGTATGTAGTTGTATCTCCTACACAAGATGTCAAATTCAAATAGGAAGGTGTCTGGATCTTCACTATTTTTACCATAAAAGGTAGGCAGTTCTGAGAAAGGATTATTCTTCATGTTGACATTTGGAGTGGTGTCCAAAATTGAAAACCCGAAGGTAGTTTCGGTTTGGTTTCCACTTTCTTATTCCTCCCCATGTCTTACATTGTTATGGTCCTCCTGATCATCCATATTGGATTGGTTTCCAAAAAGAGAGTACCTCGATGGTTTTACCTTTGAAGAGAATAAGGTTTCCCTTTGATGAAAATGTCTTCCTATGGATTGGATGTAGGGGACTCTACTCGAGTCGGTTGAGACTATTGGTGCCAAAGTTTCTTTTTTAGTTTGAGAGATAATTACATTGGTTGAACTACCAAAAAAAATATTCAGTTGTTCATGCTTGATGATATCCTCAAAATTAGGGTCTCCTGGTGGTGGTGTAAAAGAAAAGGTTGTATTGTTTGGTTCTACGGAAGGCTCAAGTGGTCTTGCGTCCTGTCCTAATATGATTGATGCTTCAATTTCTTGTTCTATAGTGCTCCCTGTGTTAGTCTCTTCAGAGACTATTTTATCACTTTCAGTTGAGCTAGCTCCTGTCTTTCGATATCGGTCTACGGATTTTATAAGCAGAACGTTCCTTCCCCCAAAGAGATCAGAAGGAACCTTGGTTGAAAGGTTTGATTTAGATTTAATGTATCAACCTTGTGGGTCTCTAGGCCTATTCATGAAAGAAATAAAAAAAAGAAGAAAAAGATACCATTTGGTTTCTAGGTCTATTCATGGAAGTAAACAAAAACAAAAACAAAAACTACCATTGGGTTTGGGGGAACCTGCTATAGAAGATGCGCAGGTTCTTACCTCTCGTCTTAAATCTCCCCCGAAACCAATCTAATGCTAATGTCTAAGAATAATCTATTTCCTAACTACTTCTTACCTTGAGATAACTCCCCGACAACGGTGCCAAAAATGATGGTTGTTATATATGAACTAAAAAGGCACTAAAAACCCTCAATTAAATTCTCAACCCCAGGTAAGTAAACTTAGAGTTGTAGAAAAATATATGCCAAAGGTAGAAGGGTTGGTAGTAGTAAGAGCTAATCTATTCAAGCAAAGCTATCTAATGAGAAAACCCTACTAAGAAAATTGAAACTATGTAACCTAAGTACTTTTGGGCCAAGGATCGATGGATAGTTCTAAGAAAACAAGTAAAAACCCTACTTGAAGCAAACTAGTTCATAACAATAAGAAAAAGAAACTATTTAAGCATAATAAACAAATGACAAAAGAAAACTTCTTTAACTTTCCAACCTATATTCAATGAGTAACTACCCTATGAAAGAAAATAAATAAACAAGCAAGCAAAGACACCTAACTAACCTACTAAAGCGAGTAAACAAGTAAGCAAAGACAACTATGTAACCTACTAAAGAAATAGACAAGTAAGCAAAACAACTAGCTAACCTATTAAAGCAAATAGACAACTAACTACTCTAAGATAACTTCTACTGCAAGTAATCAAATTAAAACTTCTCATTGAACAACTGTCTAGCCTAAGAGGCAAGTGGACTATGTTCTTAACTCAAAACTATTTCTAATTCATGAAAGCAAATCTATTTTATTGAAAGCAAGAAAGACTAGAAACTAACCCTTAATCTATGATAAGAAAACTATTGATCTGATCTATCAAAGAAAAAGACTATCTATCCTACAACAACAATAAATCTATACTCTAATCTATGAAAGAAAGAAACTATATATTATGATCTATGAAAGCAGTAAAACTATCTCTTTTAATCTATGAAAGCAAGAAAACTATTTCTTATCTATGAAAACTGAAACATAATGTTGGTGGTTGTGTGAATGTCTCTGGTGTCGTATGATATCTCGATGACACTTGACAACAAAGGACAATTCAAGCGGTATAAGCTCAATACTAATCTCAATAATAAAGTGAAAGGTATGGATTAAACAATCCAATGAGAATTTAGCCATGACAAAAACAATCGTCAATTACCCTGCATATTTATTAACCATCAACAATATAACAAGATCATCATTGTA
>SNQJ01S0004961.1:140288-159272 GCA_010110895.2 Picea sitchensis
TATGTTGCTAAAAATAAAATAATGCTAACATGTTCAACTACTAAGCTGATGTATCCCTCACTCCTAGAATGTCCCTCAATGAGACAATTTTTTTTCGATGAAAGGCTTTGTGAATATGTTTTCCACTTGCTATGAAGATGGACAAAACTGCATATCAATGAATCCATCTTGAATCTTTCCTCGAATAAAGTGCGTATGAACCTCGATGTACTTGGTCCGCTTCCTTTGAACTTTGTCTTTACATAGATTGAGAGTACTCTGATCATCACACCATATAACTATCGGACAATGAAAATGAACTCCCAACTCTATAAGGAAGTGTTGGAACCAAATAACCTAAGTAGTAACATTCAATGCACCCCTGTACTCTGCCTCTGTTGGTGATAAATTAATTGTTGATTGCTTCTTACTTGACCAAAATAGAGGTCATGATCCAAAGTAGAGGACATATCCTAAAGTGGACTTGTGATCAGTGATATCGCTTGCCCAATCTGAGTCTGTGTAACCAACAAGATCCAAGGAAGATCTTGCTACATAGTGTATACTAAAACTAATAGTCCCCTTGACATACCTGAGAATCCTTTTTGTTTCCTTCCAATGAAGCTCATGAGGCCCCTTCATGTACCTGGAAACTGTGTCAACTGCATAAGGGATTTCTTTTCAAGAGTGTGTAATCTATATAAGGCTCCCCACCAAATTTCAATATCTAGTACAATCAAGCAAAGGTGATGCATCGACATCCTCTAGTCTAACCCCTAACTAAAAAGGTATTGGATTTGTCTTGCAATATATCATTTGAAATATATCAAGTAGATCGATGACATACTTGGACTGATACATCTTGATTCCTAAATCATTTAGGATGATTTCAATACCAAGAAAGTAATGTAAAATTTGCATATCTGTCATAGAAAACCTGACATGCAAATTGGTTTTCAATGCAACAATGGAGGAGGTTGAGCTCCCTGTGATGAGTAAATCATCTACATATAGAACTATTAGTAGAATCAAATCTGTTTTCATCGTCGTATACACTTTAGAAACTGATCTACATCTAAGAAAACCTCTAGAGAGAAGATAAGAGTCAATTTTAGCATACAATGCTCAAGGTGTGTGCTTAAGTCTGCACAATGACTTCCTCAACCTGAAAATTAATGACGGATCTTGAAAATATCTCTATGGTTGCTCCATATATATCTCCTTATTAAGATCTCTATGTAATAATGCATTCTTCACATCCATATGGTGTACCTCCCACTTTCTAGTTGTTGCAATAGCTAGAGCTAACTGAATGGAATCAATCTTGGAAACCGATGCAAAAGTCTCCTCATGGTAAATGCTTTGTACCTATGAGAAACCTTTAGCTACTAACCAAGACTTATACTTTGTAATGTATCCATCAACAACCCTCTTTGTATTTAAAATCTACTTACATCTAACAAGCTTCCTGTTGGAAGGTAGACGAACCAACTCCCATTTATTGTTCTCTATCAAAGAATTGTACTTCTCTTTCATATATTCCTCCCAATGGGGGTTTCCCTTAGCCTCTTCATAAGACTAGGATCTAATCCAAGTACCATATAACAATAAATAGTCAAAAATGTCTCCATGGTAGGAAAATCTTACGGAGGCTCAAAAAACTGAGATCTGGTTCTTTGTGGATCGACAGGATCACCCACTAGATCACTTGCTTCCTGAAGATTTTATTGTGCCCATAATTGTAGATGATCTATGTTGGATAAATTTTTATGTTCGACACACTAGTTTAGTGGGAGTTAACTGACTAGTTCTATTTAGACTTTCTATTTTTACCATCACTATTATGCATGCATGCATTCCTAAAAAAAACTAACTGCTTGATTTATTTTCTTAATTATGGAATGATTTTCTCTATATATGAGTGTATTCCACTCATTCATTGTATCATATTGATCATGATCTATGTATCAATGATCAACTCATTAGATTAGTGTGAATATATTTTCTCATTCTTCCATATTGAATCTCTCTTCTTTTCTTGATAAGTTTTGTTTGTACTTGCTTTAGCTAGATCTCTCTTCTTTTCTTGATGAAACACTGACATTGTATCAGAGCTATGCTGCTTGGAGCAAGCTAGACAAGCCAAAGAATAAGGAAAATTGAAGTTTCGATGAGCTAAATCTGTGGTCATAAATTTCAGCAGTTAGTCCTACCAAACTATTACGTTTTTTAGGAAACGGCCTATTCTGAAAGTAAATCGACCCATTTTGGAAGTGGGTTTTCAACCGTTTGGCGATATTATTTACCATTTGCTCAGAAATTGAGATGCAAGATAGTCTCCTGAAACTGATACGAATCTGTGGTCGTACCTTTCCACATTCATTGCTTCTAAAATATTATGTTTTGGAGGAAACAACCCATTGTGAAAGTAAATCGGCCCATTTTGGAAGTGGGTTTTCAACCGTTTGGCGAGATTCCTAACTGTTTCCTAAGAAAGTAAGTTGCAAGATTATCTCCAGAAACTGATATGAATTCTTAATCTCTTAATTTTTCACTTGTAGATTGAGAGTAAATTTTTAGGGGTTCTTGGAATCAGTGGGAGAGACGGATATGACAACTATTATACAACCAAACTTGGTGGTAATACTCACACCATACAATTATTTTTATTGGAAGCCCAAGGAAGAATTCCAACTCAGAAGGAAAGGATTGTATAATTTGACAATGGCAACAAAAACATAACCTACATCAGCGATTGAGAAGATGAGATGGGCGAACCGTAATGATGAGGCCACATGACTACTTCTTGAGTTAATCTCCATTGATTTGTGGTTTCATGTTGTCGCATGCAAGACTCCAAACGAGATCTAGACCACCTTGGAAGGACTCTTTGGAAAGAAGGATGAGATGTGAGGTCATATGCTGGAGGTAGAGTTGAATACCTTAGACTCTAAAAGTTTTGATAATATACAAGATTTTTTTACTAAATTTAAATCTTTGTTATTAAGCTTGGGTGAATGTGGTATTGATAAATCTACGCAAGAGAAATAACTTATTATTCTAACAATATTGGCCAAGCTAGGACCATAATACACTGTATATGTCTCCAATTTCCATTCTGGTGGATGTCTTTTTGGAACAAATTGGAAAATGCCTACATTGGCTCAGTTCATTGAGTCTCTTACACAAGAGCAGACAAAACTCATACATATGGGCCTCATGAAAGATCCCAAAGCACATGCGCTTACCATGCATGATGAAAAGGGTCATTCAAACAGAATAAGAAGGAGGGATATTCCAAATCCTTTAATGATTCTTCAGGCTCTAAAGACTCTTCAGATTCCAAGAAGAAGAAGAAGGGAAAACAATGCACTTACTGCAATAAACCGAATAATGAAGAATCCACATGCATGAAGAAACATATCGATCTTATGGCACATGCACTTCAGTAGAACAACCTTGGAAACTTCATTCCAGATGGAGTTAAGAAGCAGAAGGAAGAAGATCCTGCTCCTAAGAAAGGTAATCATCATGCTCTTGTTGCAATTAATTCTTCATCTGATTCATGGATTATAGATTTTGGTGCATCACATCATATGGCAGCGAAAGATGAAGTTTTCTCTTCCTTGAGTCCATGCTCAAGACCTCCTATTCTCATGGGGGATGACACTCTAGTAGCAATAGCAGGAGAAGGGAGAGTAGAACTCCACAATGGCAGTTTTGAGAATGTTTTACATGTTCCAAAGCTTTCTATGAATCTTCTCTCAGTTTATCAGATCACTCAGAAAGGCAAAAAGGTTGAATTTACAACAGATTCAGTTTCAGTAATTGACATGCATGAAAATTCCATCATTGCAATTGGTGTGGTGGATCACAAGTCAAGGTTGTATAAATTCACTAAGTTTTCTGACGATGACTCCTCTATTCTACTTACACATAAGGAGAGTACTTTGCATGCACCTCCAGTGCAACATGCATATACTCTTGGTCTTCCATCTATTTCATACATCAGAGATGATTCCATACACTCATATTATATACATGGAAATAAGAACGTAGTACATCCAGATAAGAAGCTAGCGTCGAAGCTTCAATAGATGCCCAAAAAGGCACATACCACACTTTAGGCAGTAGACAACCTTGTAGGGAATCCATTGGATTCAAGGAGGACTCGATCTTAGCATGAGGAGCCTTCTCATGTATTTTCATCTTTAGAACCTGTGATGCTCATGCATTGTTATATGGTTCAATATACTGATCCACAGAACTACAATAGGGTTGTGGGAAATCCATTATGGCAAGCAACCATGCATAAGGATTATGATCCACTCCTACAAAACCAGACTTGGAATCTGGTTCCACATCCACCAGAAAGGAATATTTTCAGGTGTAGATGGGCCCAAAGGATCAAGAAGTACAAGGCCCGACAGGTTTCCAAAGGACTTCATCAAATACATAAACATTTCTACATCTTCACAAAGACTTTCAATGAACATAAGTTTCAGAATTTGCGAGATCGTCTTGCAGTGAAGAACATAGTTTCCTAACAACTGCCATTTTCTTCTTTTGATACATTATCTTTTGAGGGGGGGTTTTGTTCCCACGTGGTTTTCCCTCTTTTCTCACTTTTATTCAGTGTTCATTAGTTCATTGTACACGAGTACCTAAAATGACCTAGTATCTGGGACTCATTTTTTACTCCATAGTGATGTTTAGGGGGGGTGTTGAAGAAATTTCTATTTTTGACACACTAGTTCAGTGGGAGTTAACTGACTAGTTCTATTTAGACTTTCTATTTTTACCATCACTATTATGCATGCATGCATTCCTAAGGAAAGCTAAATGCTTGATTTCTTTTCTTAATTATTGAATGATTTTCCCTATATATGAGTGTATTCCACTCATTCATTGTATCATATTGATCATGATCTATGTATCAATCATCAATTCATTGGAGTAGTGTGAATATATTTTCTCATTCTTCCATATTGAATTTCTCTTCTTTTCTTGATAATCTTTGTTTGTACTTGCTTTAGCTAGATCTCCTGTGAAGGTTTCCATGAAACACTGACAATATATACATGCAACTTATATTTTTTGATTAGAAATATTGGATATATTATATTCATATATATTATCAAACATATGATTGGAATAAGTATAATGAAGTTCCACAACTAGTGGTGGTGGAGATGGAGGTGTGCATTGCTTCAAAAGTACCTTTGAAGGGCCCTATTCAAAATTAACACTCCTTTGAATGAATAGTGCATCTAAAGTAATATCTAATAACCTGTATCCCTTCACTCCATTTGTATATCCAATAAAAATGCACTCCTTAATTTGAGCTTCCATAGCATTCCTCCTATCTGAAGGGATCCTAGTCCATGCACGGGAACCAAAAATTCTTAAGTGGGTGACTTTCGGTTTCTTCACGCTCCAAGACTCATATGGAGTGAATCTCTAGCAGGTTTGGACAGATACATGACAGTGGACGAGATCATGGATTCATAGATTGGTTCAAAGAGTGGTTCAGAGACAAAGGAACATTATCATAATGGACGATAATTACACAAGAAATGGCTCGAACAATGCTAATGGATTCCAAATTGACATATATATTTTGGACACATGTAGTGCATACAACAATTCACATTCAAAACAAATTAATTCTCATAAACAACAATGACAAAAATCCCTATGAGCTATAAAAAGGAAGACCAACAAATGTGAAGCACTTCAGAGTATTTGGAAGAAAATGCTACATCAAAAGAGAAGATGGTAGAATGGGAAAGTTTGACTCTTGTGTGGACAAAGGATTACTTATTGGTTACTCAAGTAGAAGGAAAGCATATAAGTGTTACAATATGAGGTTGAACAAAGTTGTGGAAAACATCAATGTAACAATTGATGAAACAGGTGGACGAGAATTAAAAGAAGAAGAAAATGAGTTAGTGGAACATCTTTACAAAGAAGAAGAAAAAAATGAAGAAGAATTAGAAGAGGAATATCAAGAAGATTAGACAACAAACTCTACATCAAGGTAACTCAAGATGGTATTTTATTAATTGAATTTTATGTTGATGATATTATTTTTGGAAGTATTAATGACAAGTTAAGCCAAAAAATTTCCAAGGATATGCAGAACGAATTTGAAATGTCATTACTCACAGAACTATCCTTCTTTCTGGGTCTTCAGATACGTCAAAGCAATTGATAATTTTTTATTTCTCAAACTAAATATATCAGAGAAATGATAAAGAGGTTTGGTATGGAAGATTGCAAACCAGTTACCACTCCTCTGCAAACCAGTTGCAAGTTGAACAAAGATGATGATTCAAAGTCTACAGACCAGAGGAAATACAGGTCAATGATTGGTAGCTTACTATATGTGACAACATCCATACCAGATGTAATGCAGGAAGTTGTAGAAGTGGCATGATTTCAAGCAGCACCAAAGGAATCAAATGTCTTAGCAGTGAAGAGGATTTTTAGATATCTCAAAAGAACATAAGAGTTTGGATTATGTTATCCAAAAGGAAAGGATCTATCACTTATTTCCTACACAAATGCAGATTGGGTAGGTTGCATTGATGAATGAAGAATCCCCAATCGAGCAAAATTCTACTTGGGTGAGTGTTTAGTATCTTGGCTAAGCAAGAAACAATCATCCATATCTTTATCTACAGTTGAATAAGAGTATATTGCAGCAGCAGGATGTTGTACACGGGGTCTATGGATGAAAAAAACTTTGACAGATATACATGTTAAGTATGATGAGCCCATTCCAATCTATTTTGATAATACAAGCGCCATCAATATCTCAAAGAACCCAGTGATGCACTCCAAGACGAAGCACATTCCAATCAAGTATCACTTTCTATGGGAACAGGTTGCATAGAAGAACATCAGAGTTGAATATGTGGGCACAAAATAGCAAGTGATAAAGACATCTTTACGAAACTGCTTCCAAGGGAAGCCTTTGATTATATTCTCCAGAGACTCAGAGTAATTTATACTCCAAAATGAATGCTTTTGAATACTTATCTTATATGTCTTAGATTTACACAAGGAAGCATCATAAAGATGACAATTCAAGTTGGGAGATCAGTTTCATGAATAGTTCAGTCAGGGGCAGCATTCCCAAGGATAGTTTAGTCAGGGGGAGAAATCTCAGATGGAAAGATACATTTTCCATTGATGACAAAGGGGGAGAGATTTATCAGATGCAAAGGTAAATGCCTGGAGAAAGAGCACAAAGGAATGGTTCCAAGAGGAGCGATGGTCATAGGGGGAGCATGAGTAATATAACTTCATTATTGCATCAAAGTGTTGCCATCAATGCCAAAGGGGGAGATTGTTGATTATTTGGATTGGTTTTTATTGATGTCAACCCTTGAATAAAGTTCGATAGAAACTTCTGGTAGCACAAAAGTTTGGGTAATGGACCCAAGTTTTTTTGATGTATAATAATATGAGTTTTAATATATTTGAAGGTAACACTATTCTATATGGATAATACATGTCATTCCATTTCCAGTGGTATGTGGAACATCACATAACTCCTCATGGTTAGATATTTATGGCCATGTGAAGTTGGAGAACCCTCATGATTCATCTAGAAGTCCCAAAAGGTCAAAGTAGTCAAAGCGATTGCAAAGAAGAAATTATTTAAATAATAAAGTGAAGTGATGAGTGTACTATAAGTCAAAGTGGATACAAAAGAAATTAATTAAATAATAAATTTAATGGAGAAATTACGAAGTGGACAAGTGGTTAGAAGTGGCTTAGCCCTAAAATAAGGGAAGTGGTTTAAGATGGTTAGAAGGTAACCCCTTGAGGAAACTACATAAAAGTATAAATAAGAGGCAATGATCTCTCATTTAAATCACACTTGAGAATATTGAATATATGCAAGTGATTGTGGTAACCAAAGGATATCTAAGGAGAATTTCAGAGGGAAGGTGAATTAAAGAAGGTCGAAATTCAAAGGAGGATACATTCTTTTGATGATGCTTTCTAAGGTATGTTATTTACAGGCCATCTCACCATTTTTGAAATACTTTTTTTTCTGGAATGATTTAGACCGTAAAATCTGGAGGCCGTTGAGAAAACATATATAAGTAGTTGTCATAAAAATTTCATCTTGTGGGTCGTTGTATTTTTGGAGTTACACTCCATGGAAGATAGGGTTTGTGGCTAGTCCTAAAACTAGTATAAAATAGGTGTTTTTGGTAAAAACATCATAAATTCTTCATAAAAGATCCAAATTCAGTAAGACCAAATGTATTGGTTAGAGTACAATATTTAGTATGTTTTTTACCATTTTAAGATCTATACAAAAAATATTTTGTGTGGGGCATTCTCTACAAGTTCGATCTCTAGAATAATCCATAATTCAACAAGGTATGCCATTTTTGCTATAACTCCTTTTCTAAGAGGTCCCAAGTAATCAAATATAGAGGAATTTCATAAAATACATTGAAGAACATTGTGTACCATTTTCATATCTTTATTCATTACAAATACATAATTATGATTATTTCAAGTTAGGGTTGTTGACTAATCCAAAATTAGTGATGTGAGACTAAAGTAAAGGTTTATGGAAATGCTAGTCTCTTGTTGTTAAAGTTAAGTAAGGTTTGCAAGTATGTGATCATATACACCAGGTCTGTTATAGAGTTACAAATCAGATTTAGATAATGAAATTGATGAGAGATTTTTGGTTGAGGTACATGTTGGGTACATGGTTGAGACAAGTAGTTGATGAGTTGGCACATACATGAGGTGTATAGTTAATGATGTTGGTACATCTTGATGAGTCATAGTTGATGAGTAGTTGATGCATGATTGGTACATGGTTGGAGTCACTTGTTAGTAGTATTGTTGGCACCTAGTTTATGTGGCATACTTGTCTTTGTATATTATTAGAATCGCATATTGATCTTAGTGATGATTATGACTTGTTGTGTTATGCTTGGTTGATGCACATCTTGGTGATATTATGCATATGGTTGAGAGTTGTCTTGGTGATTGATATTGATGAGTAGATCTGATTTGGTTTATNGACAAGTTGTTGTGATAGGTTGTTTGGACATGTTATTGTGACAGGTTATTTGTACAGGTTTGGTGCATGGTTGATGCACTTGTTTATGGTACAATTTGAGGTACAGATTGATGTATGGTACATGTTGGCACAGGTTATTGGTACATGTTGTTACAAGTTGATTGGTACAGGTTTACAGTAGTATATCTCACAGTGATAGTGTGACAGTGGTTCCATCATTCTACTTCTATGTCAGGGAGGTTGGACGGGGAAAAGACAAGTGGTTGTAGCCACCTTCTGGTTATAGCTGAAGAACATAGAAAGTTGTAGCCTCCTTCTGGTTGTAGCCAGAGAATTGGGGAGTTGGAGCTTCCCTCAAGTTGTAGCTTGAGAAACTAGGGGGTTGGATCCTCCTTCCAGTTGCAACTGGAAAAAAAAGGAAGTTGGTCCTTCCAATGAATGTAATTTTTAAATACATATAAGAAAAATCATTATGTGGTTTTCTCCCGCTTTGGGTTTCCACGTAAAAACACTGGTGTACTGTGTATGTGTATGATTTATCATTTGTTCATTATTTATTTACTCTGCAACTATTGGATGATAATGCGTCATTGATATAACACTTGCATTTTGTGGTTAAATATGATTAAATTTCTCTATTATTGATTCATCCCCCCTCTCAGTAATCCAACAAGATGCTTCTCATGTTATATAGACCCATTCGGGAAGTAGTGATACCCATGTATGCTCATATTCAATTGAGCCAACTGGAGGAAGGTAAGTAGGTGAAGGTGGAATTTATCCTTACTGTCATTGTTGGACACTCTAACCACACTGAGAGGGGAGGTGAATCGGTGTAGGTATGTTTTTACACTTCTTTCAAAACTTTAGTTAGAAACATATTATTCATTCATACTTAGATACTTGCATGTATCAAAAACATTCATCAATATTAGATATCTATAAACCATCACCATATTAAACACAAATAACACCATATATATGTGTAAACCTTTTGTATTATGTGTTACAAGAGACTACAATATCTGGGGTTTATCAGAACCAACTGAAAAGAGAACTAACTCCATGATAATACCAACTCTCAATATAAGACCCAACTTGCAGATCTCAACACCAAATGAGAAGAGGAATCCAACCCTCAAATACAAGACCCAGCTTGTAGACATAAAATAGTTTTTGAACAGGCACATGACCCATTTATACTGCAACACACATATGTATGGGACCTCTCTATACTATAACACGCGTATGTACATGACCTCCTTCTAGCCAAATTATTTATTTTAGGGATAACCCACTTCTGACTACTTTGTCCACTTACAACCACTTTATCCTCAAATATTAAGTTATCCACTTATAGTTGCATCTAATTTGTTTTCAATTATTTTCTTATTGCAACAACCTAACCCATGATTAACTCCTAGTTTCACCCACTTTTGAATAGTCAACGTATTCTACAACAATTTGACTTCTTTGACCTTCTAGGGGCTTCTATATAACTCATGATGATTCTCCAACTTCACAAGGCCATATCTTACTAACCGTGAGGATCCAAGTGGCATACAACATATCACCAGAAATGGGACAAAAAGTATTATCCATCTAGAACAGTCTCACTTGCAAATTCATTGATATTAGTTACATTATTCCTAAACCAAACTTGGGATCCTAAACCATAAAGTTTGGGCTAACCATTTGGAATTCGTAAAGAATCTTCTCGTGAGGGATTTCACCATAAGGGGAGCACTTTGGAGTTCGCCCATTTGGTACTTCCTATAAACCATGACATTACATCAATGATACAACACCCTTTGAGATCAACCTTGTCATCAATGCAAACAAATCAATCTATCTACACATCAATCCATCTATGACATCACAGATCAACCCTTTTGACATCAATGACGACATATTCCAACAATGAATACATCAAGGATACAAGATCATGACTATGAAAATACTTGACATCAACCATTTGAAATCAATCCTTTGAAATCAATGACAACATAATACAACAATGTACCCATTTGGAATTGATGGAAACACCAACATTGATGTCAACACCAATCATTGATGGAAACATTTAGACATGGAAATAATCAATCTCCCTTTGTGATCATTTCTCCTCATCAATGTTCATCTCGCCACTTTAATGTTACTATCTCTCTCCCTTTGACATCAATTGCAAAGGGAATATCTCTTTGGGATTGCTCCCCCTGACTGAATTTTCCCTGAGGAAGATCCCCCTGGTTTCACTGTCCTTTGGGATGATCTTTATGTATCTAATGAGTCTCTCCCCTTTTGAAAAAGGATATCACTCTGATGCAATGTTGATGGCATGGATGTCAATGCTACCTCTTTCTATCATCTCTCCTCTTGGAATGATACCTATGTTACCAATCAAGGGGAAAATAATAACTCCCCCTGTGGGTATATCTCCCGTTGTCTTCAATGCATGATGTTGGGTAATAATTGTGAACAATATGCTACCACTATATTCTGCTTCTGCTGCTTATCTACCAGAACACTTCTTAGCTGCTCAACAAAACTGCATCAAGAATACCATGCTCTGTTATTTCTCTGATGATCCTTGGATCTGTCCATGCATCATACAAAGATCCATCAATATATACCGTACCATTAAAAAGTGCATCAACTATGCACCAAACTTGTATCACCAACCAGTCCATCAACCATGCACTAAAGTTGAATCACCAACCATTGCATCAACCATGCACCAAACCTCAATCACCAACCAGTGCATCAACAATGAACAACATAACAAAATGTCTCATAATCAAGATGTGCATCCAAAAGTATATCCATATATATATGCCCCAACATCCATGTGCCAACTAGCAAGTTCCTCTAACAATGTACAAAGTATGTACCAGTCATGCATCAACTATAGATGAACTTGTGACTCATCAAGATGTATCAATATCACAATAACATGTGCCAAACATGCACATTATATATCATATATCATGAAATGTATCTCAACCATATGCTAAGAATATGTGTCAGATGTGTACCAAACATGTACTTCAACCATATACTAAAGATATATGCCAATGTAACCAACAAGAGTCCTCTATCAATTTCCACCATAACAAGTATCTCGGTCATATACCACATCACTCTCAATCATTCCATGTACTATATCACAAAGATGAACCTCAACTACATGCCAATATCACAAAGATGTGCTACAACCATCACCAACATGTACCAATATGCCATGAATCGTATACACATGTTTTATCAAGAACACTAATGAACATGTACCAATCAACACCATGCCCACTCATCAGTTAAGTGTCTCATTCATGTACCCACGATGTACATCAACCAAATGCTAATATATTCAACAACTAGGTCTCAACAATATATCACATTATCATCAACCCATGTGCCAATAATGCATGAACTAATAACCAAACAAATGCCTCTCACAATGCATCTCAATATATATCAATATAGCTCATATATATATATACCAACCATGTGCTACATCAGATCTGCCTCAAACCATTCACTATAGCAAGTATAATGAAACAATAATGGTTCTAAACGTGTGACAAGCATGTTCCTCAATATATCAATGATATACCTCTAACTAGTATCACATCACCGATGATGTAATTCATAAAAAAAGTGCCATAACATAACCAAAAATATACCTAAGTAGACAATTCCTCAATCCACAAATTAGGGTTAGTACCATGCATCCAAAATAGACCTCAAGTATATTTTCCAAAGCTAAATCATATATAATCACCATGTATTCATCATACACACATACAAACATGAAAAACTGAAGCATGCCATCTTAGACCCTGCATAAACTATGGTGTACCATCAAACCATGCTGCAACTCCTTTTTACACTCTTTTTTCAAGGCTTTACCTTATGTACATGACCTATCTATAATCTACCTCGTGTATGTATGTGACCTTTACATGTGCCATCTCACTTATGTACATGTCTGTTCCCATAGGAACCCGCGTATGCCTCATAAAAGGCTTAAGTTTGAGCTTACCTCATGGATACCATTATGTTCTGGTTGTTCAATCTTTTTCATCCACTTATGAGAGTGTCCCATCTTCTTAGAACTTGTACTCTGAGCTTCCATATTTTCAACATTCTCTTCCTTCCAAGTTTCATTTTCTCTTCTTGCCATATTGTATGAAGTACTCCTCATTGTATGAAGCCAAACCCACTACAACAGTAAAATATCATAGTGTGACAATGTGCAGTAATGTGTCCCACTTGATTACATTTCCTTACATAATGTCTACAAACCAAAGCTTTGCGACCATATTCATTACATGAGAAACAATGACCATGAAAAATATTTTCATACCTGTTCTTTGGTGTCCACCTTGAAGGTGTCTCTCTTTTGAATTTTCTTTGACGTGTAGGAATAGTTTCTTGACATTTTCCTTGTTCTGATCTTCTGAAGGTTTCCTTTATTTTTGCAAGTAATTGACATTCATATTTACTTCCACCTTTTTAAAATGAAGGATTTACCTCTCATGATTCTTATAAGTGCTAACTTCAGAGTGTTCTACTTCCTTGTTGTCTCCAAGACCGGATTTATCATTTACTGATCTTTGACTATCCAAGATTTCATCCAATATTGTTGAGTTGTTTATGAAATTGAAATGAGTATTTGACTTCTCAACTTTATTTCTGAGATCAACAACTTCTGCTTCCAACTTATGGCATGATTCTTCTTTTTCATTTACTTGATTGAGTGTAAGGCTCTTTTTACACTTCTTTTAAAACTTTAGTTAGCAACATATTATTCATTATTACATAGATACTTGCATGTATCGACAAAATTCATCAATATTAAAGATATATAAACCATAACCATAATATACACAAAGAACACAATATATATCTTTAAAATTTTTGTATTATGTGTTACAAGAGACTACAATCTTCGGGGTTTATCAACACCATCTAAAATGAGCAAAATCTCCAAGAGAGAACCAACTCTCAATACAAGATCCAACTTTCATATCTCACCACCAACTAAGAAGAGGAATCCAACCCTAAAGTACATGACCAATATTGTAGACATAAAATAGTCTGTCAACAGGTATGTGACCTATCTATACAACAACACACATATCTACGTGACCTCCTCCACTGTCAGCCTGTGTATAGCTTCATAAAATTAGGGAATTCAATCTTCTGCACCTCTAAAACTTTTTTTCCTATCACATCCACCAGTAACTTGTCACTACATCCAAAATTTCACTGCAACCAACCTGTGCCATGTATACATAGTCATACATATTCCTCAACCAAGTGCAAAGTAGCTCAAGGGTGTGATCTATAAAAACAATATCAGAACTGTATCATACATGAGAGTGTTGCANTGTCACTACATCCAAAATTTCACTGCAACCAACCTGTGCCATGTATACATAGTCATACATATTCCTCAACCAAGTGCAAAGTAGCTCAAGGGTGTGATCTATAAAAACAATATCAGAACTGTATCATACATGAGAGTGTTGCACACTCAATCAACCATCCAACATATACCATATCCAAATCTCAAAAAATCCATACAAAGAATTCTTCTACCATTCACCATACCATAACCATAAGTGATCATGAAAAACAATCAAGCATCCATACCAAAACTTTTGTAGATGATTTGAACCTATATAATGTTGATATGGAACTTTGCTTCAGACTTCACTGATTTGACACAAACATCAACTCAATTCTTCATGACTTTTTCACCTGTACGTGACATTCGCCATTGTTAGCTTGCGTACGTGCGTGACCTCTTTCACTGTCAGCCCGCATACACTTCAAAATCTAGGTTTTTTTTTAAGCTCCAAATTTTTTTCCCTCAAACCTCCTTGCTACCTCAAAGTTGTGAAACTTCTTATGCATCCATGATTACCTACAATAAACCTTTCACCAAAATAATATATATTCAATATGCTAAAAAATCCCTTTTATAAGATACCATTTCTCTCTTATTTATAGTCTCCAAGTATCTTCCTCTAGGGGTTATCTTCTAACCAAATTCCTTCTTTTAGGGATAACCCACTTCTGACCACTTTGTCCACTTACAACCACATTATCCTCAAATAGTAAGTTCTCCACTTCTAGTTGCAACTAATTTGTTTTTAAGTATTTTCTTATTGCAACAACTTAACCCATGATTAACTCCTACTTTAAACCACTTTTGACTAGAAAACCTCTTCTACAATAATTTGACTTCTTTGACCTTCTAGGGGATTCTAGATAACTCATGAGGATTCTTGAACATCACAAGGCCATATCTCCCTTTCCACAAGGATCGATGTGGCATACCACATATCACCAGAAATGACACGACGAGTACTATCCATCTATAATGGTATCACTTGCAAATTCACTGATCTTCATTACATTATTCCTAAACCAAACTTGGTTTCTTAAACCATATTGTTGGGGATAACCATTTAGAATTCACAAAGTGTCTTCCCATGAGGTATTTGACTATAAGGGGACCACTTTGGAGTTCATCCATTTGGTACTTCCTATCAACCATGACATTACATCAATGATACAACTCCCTTTGAGATCAACCTTGTCATCAATGACAACACATCAATCCATCTACACATGAATACATCTATGACATCACACATAAACCCTTTTGACATCAATTTCATGAATGACAACATAATCCCACAATCAATACATCAATGATACAATATCATTACTATGACAATACTTGACATCAACGCTTTGACATCAATGAAAACATAATACAACATTCATCATCTAAAGAAGAAACCATAATAGGATTACTAATAGAAAATTTGGGAAGAGAATATGGAATAGACACAAAAGATGGAAAAAAAACTAAATTAGGCTTGTCATCCAAGATATTTTCATCAAACTTAACATCTCTCCTAATGATACTTTCATTGGAATGAGGTTGAATACGTTTATAAGATTTTACATATTTAGGAAATCAAACAAAAATGCACTTATCACTTTTAGGTTGTAATGTTTTTTTTTTTCTCATTAAAAATGTGAGCCTATGCTACACTACCAAACATATGGAGGTGGCTTACATCTAGTTTAATTTTACTCTATGCTTCTTATAGTGTTATATTTTAATCCATGATTATTTTAGTGTTATGTTTTTAAATTCCTTTGTGGGAGTGTGATATACTATGTAATTGGAACAATTAATGGCTTCCACCCAAAAATTAACACTTCATCCCTTATATCATATCACACAATTTTCCATTTCCGTTAAGGTTCAATTCTTTTTCTCAACAACAACATTTTATGTGGTATATATGGAACAATATGTTACATTTTTAATGGCCTATACAATGTAGTAAGTTGTAAATTTATTGTTAGTTATATATTCACCTCTATAATCTATTCTTAACCTATATAGTTGATGTCTATAATGTTCTTCTACAAGCGTCTTGTAGGCCAAAACCGTGTCAAAAAATTCACTCTTAAGTTTTAAGAAATAAACCAAAGTTCTTTTGAAGAAATCATGAATGGAATTTAAGAAGTACTTGAACCAAGATAAAGAAGGAGAAGGAAGTGGGCCACACAAATTAATATGAACAATATGCAAGGGTGTCGAGACATGTCAAGAGGAAGATGGTCAAAACTATCCCGTTGATGTTTGTTGAGAACATAGCTAGAAAAAACACCATATCAGCAATAAACAAGAGGAATACACGTCATCATATTGTGATTACATAGATTTTGTGATGACCAACAATTGAGATGAAAAAATCACTAATGCGAAAGACTAATCAAGTCATCTATTTTAGCAATAACAATTAATGGAAAATATGATGACCCAAATTTGTCAAATTTGTATAACCTGATAATTTCATCAACAATTCCAATTTCTATAACATCCTTAGGATATTTTAAATCCTTGATTACATCTTAGTGACGTGAAAAATATATAGTTTTACCTTCATATGAATGAGTGATTTCTTATACTAATATAAGCTTGTAGGAGATATTTTGAACACATGATACATCATTAAAACCAACATCATCTGGTAGAACTATGAAATATTCTATGTTGCAAAAATTGGGGAAAACCTTCTAGTTTTGGTGTTGGACTTTCGTCAAACACTTTGCATGCTTCTGTATTTATGGCTGTGGGTGAAATTTGAATGGACAACAGGCTGTCTCTTTGTTTTGTTTGCTGCTATGATTGTTTTCTAACCCCTTATACCTCCCCAATGAAGTGCACAATGTCTTATTTTGATTTTAAGTAGAACCCACAAAATAATGAAGCAAACATTCACATTTAAATGGACAAATTTGCTAAATTCTGACTGTATTTTATTGAAAAATATTGCTGAGCCAATAAAAATCCAAATTGAGGTAGGAATACCTCGAAAAAGTGATGAAGATGACTGCTATAGGAAGATGGAATCCTCACAGCTCACCCAGCCATAGGAAAATATCTCAAAACTGTCCCCACGAGTTGATATAGGGGGCGATTTAGTGGATTACTGTCATGCTAACAGATTGGAGTGTTGTGGTAGCTCCTTACTAGGTATTCGGCCTCTCTTCCTACAATGGACAACCCACAAGTAGAATTCGACAAGCAGCAGCAACAACAGCCTCCCTTGTACCTCCCACGCAGCATAAGAAGGACCCACGACCACTGGAAATGGGAACTTGACCAGCCAAAGAACACACCGCTCCAAATGTATTAATCAGCAGGGATTATAAGATGAGGATTTCGACCAGTAGGGAAGCCATGCTTTGGTCAATGAAGGATGTGACCCTAGTGCAAACACTCAGCAACAATAAGAGGTGCGCCCAGCTCAAGAAAATGATCAACCATCAACTCGTGCCAAGAGAAAAATGCCCATTCTCTTCTCAGATCTGAAATTGAAATCTTCTCCAATGAATCTCCATGAAACACAATGCCAATACCTGCAAATGAAAAGCCTGAATGGCTTCTCCAATCTCCCGGCTAGGACAGATGGTTTCACTGCCGAATCCGAGTGTCGAAATGAGTTTCCAGTTGAAACCCTCATTTGCTCACCGAGCTCTTCTCCAAATTCAATTTCTCAAATGAATAGTCAATAATGCCTCTCCAATCCTCCACCGTCCTTTTTGTTTTTCACTTTTTGTTTTTCTCTATTAAATATTCATTTAATTAATAATTGGAGAGAAATACCCTCAAAGAGGGGTTTAATATTAATAAACTCACTTTTCCTAAGTTTCACTTTATAATTCGAATAAACTCACTTTTCCTAAGTTTCACTTTATAATTCGAAATTAACTTTACCAATATTATTTCCCTAGCTTGTCCGTCTAATGGTTTACGGGAAATTGGGTAAACCACCACGGTATTCTGACTGCCTAGGGGAAATGGGACATTACAGTCCTCCCTGCCCAAATTTGCTTGTCCTGAAGCAACTTCAAACCTGGAAGATGTAACACCTGCTCATTTTCCCAAGTAGCATCCTCCATCGGTAGATCCTTCTATTTCACTAGAAACTCCCTTACCACCCTGTTACGGAGCTTCCTCTCCCATACCTGTAAAATCTCCTCGGGGCTTATGGACAACTGCCCCTCATCATCCAAAGGGGGTAACTCCTGTGAGGCAACCACTTGTTGTCCTATTACCCGCTTAAGACAAGATACGTGAAACACATTGTGAATCTTGCTCCCCTCAGGTAGCCCCAGCTCGTACACAGCCTGCCCCACCTTCCGATTTATCCTGTAGGGCCCATAGTAGCGAGGTTTGAGCTTCTCAGCCCCCTTCTGTTTAAATGAAGATTGTCGGTATGGCTGTAGTCACATGAACACTAAATATCCCACCTCCAATGAGTGCTCGGTCCTGTGCCTGTCCGCATACATCTTCTGCTGATCCTGGGCCACCCTCATGTTTTCCTTCAATGCTCTCAGAA
>SNQJ01S0004961.1:163398-177150 GCA_010110895.2 Picea sitchensis
TCCAAAACTTTTGTAAGTCAATTAACATTATTAATATATATATTTTTTGAAAATTGCCAATTAAAATAAATGATGCTATTTTGTTTTTTTATAAAAAAAAATTTGGCACTTTTTAATATAGTTGGATTTTTGGATTTTTTTTTGGTTAAACACATCAACACATTGTAAAGTTATTGAAATTAAATTGCTTAAAAAACTAAACCGAGATGTGTTAATACAAATTTACAATTTTTTAAATAATATTAAAAATTAATTATTTAAAAAAAATAAAAATAAACACTGTATACTTTTAAATGAAATAAAAGTGAATAATTATTTAAATATTTTTTTTTTTAAATTAAAGTATAAAATTGTTAAAAACACAAGTTTAAAACTTATCTAAAAATAGTTATTTGTGTGGATACTTAGAGGCTTTGATTTATGTATTTGTATAATGGGTCCATACCTATAACATATCGTAAAGAATGCTTAATTATATAAATCATTGTTGTTTATATCTTTAATTAGTACATTTGGAATGTTGTGAATTTTAGTAATGCTTAATTATATAAATGATTGTTGTTTATATCTTTAATTAATACATTTGGAATGTTGTGAATTTTAGTAGGAAAAAATAAAACTTGAACTTTTTGTTCAAGAGTGAAAATTTTATCAAAATATTATAAAAATTAAGAGAAAGTTTAATTACTTTATAACCTCTTAAAATGTGAATATTTAACATAATTGCATTTATGGATGATTATTTAGGTTAAGATATTTATGATATGGAGTTTTGACGTCTATACAAATAAATTAACTTTTTTTTTTCAATTATTATTATCAAATTTTTATATTTATTAGGGATATTCATTATTCATTTTATCTTTCAAATCATGCAAGAATGTGTGTTATAGTGGATGTTAGAGCTTAATCCTTATTGCATAAATTGATACTAACACACATACATCTAAAATGTTACTCCAAATATTCAAGATTACAAAAAATGTGTCATGGATCTTGGGCTTGGAATGAATAGAAGAAAAAAGAGCTCTAAGAAAATTCTCAAAAGGATTTGATCAGGAGAAAATTTAACATACATGGATGATTTATTGCTAAAAATGTCAAGAAGAAAGTGAACATGTGATGATCAAGAAAAATCACAATTTTAATTTATGTTATGTTGGCAAGTGGATTTTGTGCATCCTCATATCTAATCTTAAAAGAGAACATACATGTATTTATGTTTTTCTTAATAATGTCTTTTATCCCAAACAAAACCATTAGGAGTTTTGTAAACAAAGAAAAAATACCCATTAAATTATTTACTATGCCAACCAAACAAATAATTGTAGATGACAAAGAGCATGCCATTCATCACATGATTTCAAGTGGGGTTTTGATAAGACAAGACATCCAAACTTTCTTTAAGTGACACTTAAAATGTCATATACACCAATATGGTAGCATTATGTATGTATGCATTATATGATGGATTCAGTGTTGTAAAAGGGTACATAAAACCAACTAATAGATGATAGACAATGAGAATGGATATTATTTTAGTCTCTAAATGCCAAAGGTAAGTAGTGGGTGTTGAATCTTCAAGCTTGACCATGATGCACAATTATGCACAATCATTCTCATTTAATATTGAAGGTACACTAAGCATTGAGAACCCATGACCTAGGAGTTGCAACACTAATTTGTTATTGAAAAGATAACTATTTTTTGGAAGTTTTATAATATTTATTAGGCTTCACAAACAATGAATAACTTAAAAAAAAACAACCAAACCTTACACCTTGATCTATATAATTTATCACTTATGCTAACAATCCATAAAAATATAATGCCTTTAAACAATTCTAACAAACCTTATACCTAGAAGATACAAATTAATTTATTGAAGTACCTTGAGATTTTTCATTGGCGTCAACTCACTTTTAGCACTTAGAGTCACACTTAGACTGCCATGAGTGCAAGCCCAATACCCATCAGAATTTATAGATAATTGTTTATATCAAGGTCACATATGGATGAGGAAAACTTAGAAAAGGTGTCAATCATAGAAGGAAATCCCAAAGTATAGACCAACAAGCAAGGATTTAGAAACAAAGTGTCTTAAACCTAGTTTACACAGCAGGAAAAAAATATCTATTATATGACATATCAAAATCGGAGGTATCTCCCCTACCATCGAACCTAAAAATTAAATCAATTTAAAATGGTGGATCATCAAGGAAGAACAAGAAATAGGGTAGCAAACAGTCTGCAAAGTTATTCCATTGGGCATGGAGTCAACACATCCTACAAATGAGAGGCACTCAAGCTCATACCAGACCAAAAGGGATATAATTGATGGATGGAGGTATAAGAAAGATAAAAAAAGGAATAATATCATCAAGCAAAGATCATGTCTAGAAAAATGACTTAAAAGATAACTACAACAGAGATCATGAAAGGAGGAAATTACTACAAATCATTTCCAGCTCATGAATCTCCTGCCTCATGAACAACCATTGATCTTCAATTCCTGCAATTTCATTTAAGAAAGATGACAAGGTAAAATGATAATAAATAACATAAAGTTTGATAAACAACTGTCATGAATCTCTAATGACAGAAATGCTAATTACAACAGGCCCTCGAGCTTGCAATTGAGCAACTAAACTTCTCCTCCTACTCTCTCCTCTCTTGGATCATGAATCCAACCAGTTTCTCATCAAAAACCCTTTCATTTATAGTGAATAATATCTATCTACCCTAAGGAGGTTGAAACCAAGGAGTTACATAGGATCCTCCTCCATTTAAGAGTCTTGTTACAAAAACTTCCAACAAAAGCCTAACAAATTCTTGTTTTCCAGGATCTTGCCCATTTTGATAAATGTCTCTTGAAACATGTCATGATGCTTGATATGAAGATGGAACACATGTCCCTCATGTCCAACTAAGTCCTAAGAGACTACTTGACCCTTCTTTCACAGCTGGTAGGCTTCCCATAGCTCAATTTTTTTGGATTATTAGAGCTCATAGTGCATGTGACAACATGCACCGCAAACATTCTTGTACGTGTTTTTTTTTTTTATTAATTTTTTTTTCTCCAAAAATACGAAGTTTTTCAGGCTGAATTTTTGTCAACAAGTCCAAAACACCATGTTTTACCTCCACACCAAATTTCAGAGGAACCCAGATTGGAAATCAAAATTTACAAGCAAAATATTCCTCTATTGTGTGTTAATTGTTTACAAACTGTCAAAAATACCAGTTCGCAGCGTCGACACTGCGAACTCTCCTATAGCAGCCCATTTAGCTTGAAAACGCCTTAAAGTATTCCAAGAACCATATCTAGTGCCACCAACTGTTGTAACAACTCATGATCTTGGTATATGACTAGAAGAGAACATATCAGGAGCTAAATATGGTTTATAAGGATAACCATCCTGAAATCTTCAAAAATGCATAAATAAGAAACTTGTCAAAACTGATATTGTTTAAGGAAGTTCAACTTCTTCATTTTTTAACTCTGAAGCTCCTCCTTTGTGATTCTTCCTTTGTTGTTGATCTTCCATAAATATTGTATGAAGAAAACCTTACTACAATATTAAATAATTGTTACATGTGAAATAGGGGATACAGAGGATTAAGGTTTTGATGAAAAAACTTTTACAATAGGCTAATCTTGTGTAGAAATTATGTACATCTCAACTCATTACACATCCAAGAATAAGAAAAGGAATTCTTAAAATAGAAAGGCTAAGGAAATACTATTGAGAATTATAATGAAGGGAGACAAAGGCAGGTCTCTGCAAAATAAGTTTTTTATCAGCATCAGAATTTGTTCACAACATCACTACACTTGCAAATTTCAATTTGGCTCCCACAGATGATCAATTGCACACTACAGACTGAATAAGAGTTTAATAAATTGTTAAGATTGCATGTTTTGAAAGATGCAGAAGATGCGTTTTTAAAAAGTGTTGGAACAGAGGGTTCGCAACGCTGGATTTGCAGCACAGAGTTCACAACGCCAAGTGGAAAGCTAACCAAAACCCCTTTCTCGACCCTTAAATTGGATGAAAACTTTCATGGAGCCCCTAATGGACCTAGGATTTATGTTGATGTCTTTGAATTGGCACAAGGATGTTTACAAGTTGTCCAACCTCTAAACCTTCCTCTTCTTCAACCAATTTGCATCGCCAGTTCGCAACGCACTGGTGTTTTAATTTTATCTTTCAAATACCAAACTGGGTTGGGCTGCATTTTTTTCAGCAGGTCAATGCCAATAGCATGCTCCTCCACAAAAAAATTCAGAAAAACTCACATCGTCATTCAAAAGTTATGATCAAATCTTTAGAAGACTCTCCTACAGGAAATGAGTTCGCAATGAAGTTTGCAGTGCCTGTCACCAATTTGCAGCGCCTAATTCAAACAAGATTTGCATGCTTCGAGGAGACTGTTAGGATGTCCAAAGACCCGATCCTTGAAAATTTGTTAAAAATAGGCTCTAAAAACAATGAAATCTCTTAACGTGACAAAAAAGTAATGATAGAAATGAATGAATGGAGTACACTGCGAACTCTCCTACTCGGTTAACAACACATACAACCTTCTTTAACTTGACATTTAAACATATGAATGATGACAACGAAAATCTTTTATACAACTGAGAAGTAACATGTCACGATAATGATGTAAGAATTAAAAATTTAAGTCAAAAACAAAAGCCAAAGTAGTTCTTTTTTACCCTACAATTCTATGTGCTAATACTCACATTTTTTTTTTTTAATATTTATTACATTGATAATAGAAAAGTGCTCTACAACTCACTATTACATATTACATAGATACTATGTGAAAAAAAAATCAAATTTATGTGTGAACTAAAGCTGTGTGATTTAGTTCACATGCTCTCATTTGATTCGATTGCGAAGAGAAATCGCACATTTAAAACAACCCCACAAAAAGTTACTTAGTGATTTCATATTTTAAATTTAAACGTCACCTTCAAAAAAAATCTTGATGAGTAAAGTCAAGTTTCTTTTAATCGTGCTCTATGATACTAAAGAGTTGTGACATGAAATATGTAAAAGTCAAAAGGGTAATTATTGTTTTAATCGTGCTCTATGATACTAAAGAGTTGTGAGGTTTGACTAAGTAAAGGGAGATGGTGGATTCTAGCTGAGTCACTCGCACATGTAAAACAACTTCTGAAATAGTTATGTAGTCAAACCTTAATTACTTGAAAGTGAAGTAAACTTGATTCCTAAAGTCAAACAATGCTACATCCTTCACGTGTTCCGGAAAAGGGGCGAGACTACTTAAAATAAAGTAAATTTGGTTAATAAATTCTTTTACAATTGTTTTAATTGTAATAAAGTCAAATTCTTTTTTAAAAAACAATGATACTATCATTTTAATCGTGTGAAATTAACAAAAATAACAAAAACGCATATTACAAATATTTAAATGACCAGAAAAATAAATATAAAAGATCATGCTCAAGTACACCCTTTATGAAAACACCTCTTCATGGATAAGAGTTCCATCAAATTTCTACCTTATCCTTCTAATCGTGTGTTGTAGGATGGTAAAGAGACGTGATATGAAATCATTGGAAAGGAATTGGAAAACGAGGTTTCTAGATCGAAACCTAATGTCATATCTACATAGTAGAGAGAAAAGATGATCAAGAACATTCAAGCAAGCTATATTATTACGGGATTGTCTCTTAGCTGTTTGGTCATTGGCTCAGTGCCATATGACAACGGTGGCTTATGTTAGTCCATTATGTGGTTGGGGGTTTGACACCTGTGACACCTCAGCAAATAGGATCCCCTGCTCAATCTAATTGTTAAAACTTGGGACACTAGATCTAGATGGTCTATTTGGAAGTCTCTTATTTGTGATTTCTTGTGTCTTCCTTTTTTCTTATTTTGTCGTTTTTTTAAGTGTTTTTAGCAATATAATCAAAGGAGAGATCTTGGCTCTTAAATGCTTTGAAATATGCTTCTTGAAGTTTTTAAAGGTTATTGACAGTATTGTTTGTTGCAAGCTTATATTTTTTTTGTATTGCTTGAGGCATTTAGCAAAACATTTTATTATCTTTCTAATGATTTGTTGTATGCCACATTTATGTCTTTTTGAGATTCTTGGTTTCTTTCATGGAATAGATAAATTATGAGAATTGATTCCTCACTTGTACATGGGTAACTAACATGACCTTGTTTGTCGGGACCCATTTTATTGTCCATGATGGTTTTTATTTTTGGTACCTCTCTTTTTGCACATTGAGTAGTGGATTTTGGGCGACTCATGCATACAGTTTTAGAGTTTTACTAGGCTTTTATCTCCATGACCATCCTTGTTTTGAAGGACTTGGAGCTAGCCATTTTGGAGTGTTTTTTGCATGGTTGTTCAACATCAATGATGTCACATTCAATGAACACCTCCATACCTTGCCATCATTTGTGATGTCCATTGCCATCATCTACGACCACGTAGTTCAACATTGTGGGGGGATGGTGTGCAATTCTTCATCGGGTGATTCCTTATGCTTCACCATTTTGTTTGACATCAACCACTTTTAAGAGTGGTCCTCGTATCGAGCACCAATTATTATTTTCAATCAGCGGTTGCAATGGCTAGTGACCCATGCACTCCAATGAGATGGATTGGCGTCCATAAGGACACTCATTTTATGATGTTTTCATCAGTTGTAAATGAGTACCTCATCAATCCTTTTGTGTCGAGACTCAATTCTAGAGGATCATTTTATTTTAGGGGTGTGCATTCAAATCTCATTGCCTTAGCATTTTGGAATGTGCATTGGATATTGACTCTCTTTTGGAGAGGAGTTTTTATCCTATGGGTTTTTCTCATTTTTTCCATTTATGAGCATAGATGATTTTAGGGGCTAAATTTTGCAAATGGGCTAATTTTACATTTTTTTCCAAAAAAAAGATTCGCCAATTTCCAATTTTTTTTAAAACAATTCGCCCAAATTCCATAGAATAAAATTATGTTACCTTAAAAATTGCCAAAATTTTATAGAAATTATATTAAATCCTTAGAAATTTGAATATTTTTACAAAACCATCGCCAAACATTTTACATTTTGCATATTAAGGACTAGTAATATTAGCCCAGGTTTCTACATTTTAATATAAATTTCCATCCTTAAAATCATCCCTCTTTATGAGAGTTTGTACATGGGTACCTTATCAAGCTTTGTTGTCGAGACCCATATTTTTTTTCTTTTGTTTTCTCCCTACATTTCACTTATGGGGGGTGCTGGTGTTTTTCAACACATCCAGCCTATGTAAGCTAATAGGCTCTCAGCTAAACAATTATTCTTAGTTATTTGTTGGGTCTCTTCATTCATATAAATGAATACCCTCTCATGTATTTTTATTCATTCAAATTATTTCAAATTAATAGATTATTCTCGATTAGTATCAGGATCATCTATTATTCGGGTTGTTCCTCAGATCTCTAGATATAGATGGTTTTGTTAACATTGAAATGATTATTTAATGGGACAAAGTTGGCAGTTAATTGCATAGACATCTTGGTAAATTATATGCAATTAATTATACATAGGAAAAATAACTTCATCCAAATGAAAGACAAATCATGAGGATATTAAGAGTTGATTTGAAAGGAGTCTTGTAAATTTGTAAAAAGGATCTTATAAATCCATCTAAACCTTGGATCTATCAATTATGGAGAGGGATAAAATCCTTTGAGGTTAGAGTGTGAAAATGGAGAAAACGCTTTCACCTCGATGGATTGGATCTGTATTTGTACTTAATATATCCAGTTTAGATGGATCTATGTTGGTTTAGATGGATCTATGTTGATTTATATGACTCTATATTGGTATAATTTCAGCTATAGTATTCATATTATTCCTATAAATCTACACAATAATTACACACATATATTATCCATTGCATTATATTAAGATTTCATATTCTCAATGATATTAATAACATGGTAAGAAATTCCATAATCTCCACTACATTACTAAAAATCACATGTATTACTCTTCATTGCAAGAAATTCCATACTCTCAACTATATTATTCATGCTTGCACTATATTAACCTTTTAAGGATAATCCATGCCATAATGACATGCATATATTATTATTCATTATAAGAGATTTCATCTCAAATATATTATTCATAATTTCATTATATTAATGTTCCATAATATTCAGAAGAATAAACTCCACACTATCAACTATGTTGACAACACAAGAAGAAATTCCATAATACCCACAATATGATATTTAATAGAATGTGGGGATTTTTATTAAGTGGATGAAATTTGGGATTTTTATCATGAAGTATTATTTTTTTTGGTTTTGTTTTATTTTTTAAATACATGTTAAAACATGTTGAGTTCTATTAATAAGGCCAACAAAGATATTTGATGCCTTCAAATTTTTTTTAGTTAATATAAAATGAAATAAGAAAAAGTTGCTAATGATAAGAAAATGTAAAAAATATAGGTGTGAACATAGTGAAAACTCTACATGAAGTCAACATGCATTCCATTATAGAATAAGACTAAAGTCCAAGAATGGAACCAAAGTCCTAACTGAGTGAGAATTTGCTAATTATGGAAAGTCACTATTACTAATAAGTGAAGTGAGTTAACTCCAAGTATTAGATGGGTAAGGACCACTTCCCTTGGAGGCTAATATCCTTACTAAAGTGTGCTATATAGCCATGAAATAGGAAATATCTCCTAAAATCAAGGAAACGTGAATTATCTCTTAAAAATAGGATTTTTCCTAATGGTGGCTAAAACATAGGAATTGGCCTAATGTAGCTAAAAAATATGAATTTTCCTAATGGTGATTTATTAGCCCATGGTTTTGGAACCCTGTGGTATTTTCCCATGGTATTACATATAGGAATCCACTATCTAAAAATAAACCTACTATAAGTAGACATGATATAAATAGCATTCCTCCAAAATAATAGAAAAAATGGAAAACACGAGTATGCCACTAAGTATGTAGTTGAACATGCACCCCAACACCCCCCCTAACACATAACAAAGGTGTGCACAATGATGAGTCCCATCAATATGAAGCCATGTTAGATACTCATGTACAAGTATAGATTCATAAAAACTGAACAAAAGTGAGGTAAATAGGGAAAACTCAGTGGGAACAACCCCCCCCCTTAAAATATGTTGCTAAAAATAAAATAATGCTAACATGTTCAACTACTAAGCTGATGTATCCCTCACTCCTATAATGTCCCTCAATGAGACAATTTTTTTTCGATGAAAGGCTTTGTGAATATGTTTTCCACCTGCTATGAAGATGGGCAGAACTGCATATCAATGAATCCATCCTGAATCTTTCCTCGAATAAAGTGCTTATGAACCTCGATGTACTTGGTCCACTTCCTTTGAACTTGGTCTTTACATAGATTGAGAGTACTCTGATCATCACACCATATAACTATCGGACAATGAAAATGAACTCCCAACTCCATAAGGAAGTGTTACAACCAAATAACCTAAGTAGTAACATTCAATGCACCCCTGTACTTTGCCTCTGTTGGTGATAAATTAATTGTTGATTGCTTCTTACTTGACCAAAATAGAGGTCATGATCCAAGGTAGAGGACATATCCTAAAGTGGACTTGTGATCAGTGATATCGCTTGCCCAATCTGAGTCTGTGTAACCAACAAGATCCAAGGAAGATATTGCTACATAGTGTATACTGAAACTAATAGTCCCCTTGAAATATCTGAGAATCCTCTTTGTTTCCTTCCAGTGAAGCTCATGAGGCCCCTTCATGTACTAGGAAATTGATCCAACTGCATAAGAGATTTCTTTTCAAGAGTGTGTAATCTATATAAGGCTCCCCACGAAATTTCAATATCTAGTACAATCAAGCAAGGTGATGCACCGACATCCTCTAGTCTAACCCCTAACTGAAAAGGTGTTGGATTTGTCTTGCAATATATCATTTGAAATATATCAAGTAGATCTATGACATACTTGGACTGATACATATTGATTCCTAAATCATTTAGGATGATTTCAATACCAAGAAAGTAATTTAAAATTTGCATATCTGTCATAGAAAACCTGACATGCAAATTGGTTTTTAATGCAACAATGGAGGAGGTTGAGCTCCCTGTGATGAGTAAATCATCTACATATAGAATTATTAGTAGAATCAAATATGTTTTCATCATCGTATACACTTTAGAAACTGATCTACATCTAAGAAAACCTCCAGAGAGAAGATAAGAGTCAATTTTAGCATACAATGCTCAAGGTGCTTGCTTAAGTCCATACAATGACTTCCTCAACCTGAAAATTAATGATGGATTTTGAAAATATTTTCTATGGTTGCTCCATATATATCTCCTCATTAAGATCTCCATGTAATAATGCATTCTTGACATCCATATGGTGTACCTCCCACTTTCTAGTTGTTTCAATAGCTAGAGCTAACTGAATGGAATCAACCTTGGAAATCGATGCAAAAGTCTCCTCATGGTAAATGCTTTGTACCTATGAGAAACCTTTAGCTACTAACCAAGCCTTATACTTTGTAATGTATCCATCAACAACCCTATTTGTATTGAAAATCTACTTACATCTAATAAGATTCCTATTGGAAGGTAGACAAACCAACTCCCATGTGTTGTTCTCTATCAAAGAATCGTACTTCTCTTTCATATATTCCTCCCAATGGGGGGTTTCCCTTAGCCTCTTCATAAGACTAGGATCTAATCCAAGTAACATATAACAATAAATAGGCAAAAATGTCTCCATGGTAAGAAAATCTTATGGAGGCTGAAAAAACTGAGATCTGGTTCTTCATGGATCGACAGGATCACCCACTAGATCACTTGCTTCTTGAAGAGTTTATTGTGCCCATAATTGTAGATGATCTATGTTGGATAAATTTCTATTTTCGACACACTAGTTTAGTGGGAGTTGACTGACTAGTTCTATTTAGACTTTCTATTTTTACCATCACTATTATGCATGGATGCATTCCTAAGGAAAGCTAACTACTTGATTTATTTTCTTAATTATGGAATGATTTTCCCTATATATGAGTGTATTCCACTCATTCATTGTATCATATTGATCCTGATCTATGTATCAATCACCAACTCATTAGATTAGTGTGAATATATTTTCTCATTCTTCCATATTGAATCTCTCTTCTTTTTTGATAAATTTTGTTTGTACTTGCTTTAGCTAGATCTCCTGTGCAGGTTTCCATGAAACACTGACATTGTATCAGAGCTATGCTACTTGGAGCAAGCCAGACAAGCCAAAGAATAAGGAAAATCGAAGTTTCGACGAGCTAAATCTGTGGTCGTAAATTTCAGCAGTTATTCCTACCAAACTATTACGTTTTTTAGGAAACAACCCACATTGAAAGTAAATCGACCCATTTTGGAAGTGCGTTTTCAACCGTTTGGTGATATTCTTTACCGTTTGCTCAGAAAGTGAGCTGCAAGATAGCCTCCTAAAAATGATACGAATCTGTGGTCGTACCTTTCCACATTCATTGCTCCTAAAATATTACGTTTTGGAGGAAACAGTCCTGGAATAAAGTAAATCGACCCATTTTGGAAGTGGGTTTTCAACCGTTTGGTGAGATTCCTAACCGTTTTCTTAGAAAGTAAGTTGCAAGATCATCTCCAGAAACTGATATGAATTCTTAATTTCTTAATTTCTTAATTTTTCACTTCCAGATTGAGAGTAAATTTTTAGGGGTTCTTGGAATCAGTGGGAGAGACGGATATGACAACTATTATACAAACAAACTTGGTAGTAATACTCACACCATACAATTATTTTGATTGGAAGCCCAAGGCAGAATTCCAACTTAGAAGGAAAGGATTGTATAATTTGATGATGGCGACAAAAACATAACCTACATTAGCGATTGAGAAGATGAGATGGGTGAACCGTAATGATGAGGCCACATGACTACTTCTTGAGTTAATCTACACTGATTTGTGGTTTCATGTTGTCACATGCAAGACTCCAAACGAGATCTGGACCACCTTGGAAGGACTCTTTGGAAAGAAGGATGAGATGCAAGGTCATATGCTGGAGGTAGAGTTGAATACCTTAGACCCTAAAAGTTTTGATAATATACAATACTTTTTTACTAAATTTAAATCTTTGTTATTAAGCTTGGGTGAATGTGGTATTGATAAGTCTACGCAAGAGAAATAACTTATTCTAACAATATTGGCCAAGCTAGGACCATAATACACTGTATATGTCTCCAATTTCTATTCTGGCATATGTCTTTTTGGAACAAATTGGAAAATGCCTACGTTGGCTCAGTTCATTAAGTCTCTTACACAAGAGCAGACAAAACTCATACATATGGGCCTCATGAAAGATCCAAAATCACATGCGCTCACCATGCATGATGAAAAAGGGTCATTCAAACAGAATAGGAAAGAGGGATATTCCAAATCCTTTAATGATTCTTCAGGCTCTAAAGACTCTTTAGATTCCAAGAAGAAGAAGAAGGGAAAACAATGCACTTACTGCAATAAACTGAATCATGAAGAATCCACATGCATGAAGAAACATATCGATCTTATGGCACATGCACTTCAGTAGAACAACCTTGGAAACTTCATTCCAGATGGAGTCAAGAAGCAGAAGGAAGAAGATCCTGCTCCTAAGAAAGGTAATCATCATGCTCTTGTTGCAATTAATTCCTCATCTGATTCATGGATTATAGATTTTGGTGCATCACATCATATGGCAACGAAAGATGAAGTTTTCTCTTCCTTGAGTCCATGCTCAAGACCCCCTATTCTCATGGGGGATGACACTCTAGTAGTAGTAGCAGGAGAAGGGAGAGTGGAACTCCACAATGGAAGTTTTGAGAATGTTTTACATGTTCCAAAGCTTTCTATGAATCTGCTCTCAGTTTATCAGATCACTCAGAAAGGCAAAAAGGTTGAATTTACATCAGATTCAGTTTCATTAATTGACATGCATGACAATTCCATCATTGCAATTGGTGTGGTGGATCACAAGTCAAGGTTGTATAAATTCACTAAGTTTTCTGACGATGACTCCTCTATTCTACTTACACATAAGGAGAGTACTTTGCATGCACCTTCAGTGCAACATGCATATACTCTTAGTCTTCCATCTATTTCATACATCAGAGATGATTACATACACTCATATTCTATACATGGAAATAAGAAGGTAGTACATCGAGATAAGAAGCCAACGCCGAAGCTTCAACAGATGCCCAAAAAGGCACATACCACACTTTAGGCAATAAACAATCTTGTAGGGAATCCATTGGATTCGAGGAGGACTCGATCTCAACATGAGGAGCCTTCTCATGTATTTTCATCTTCAGAACCTGCGATGCCCATGCATTGTTATATGGTTCAATATACTGATCCACAAAACTTCAATAGGGTTATGGGAAATCCATTATGGCAAGCAACCATGCAGAAAGAGTATGACCCACTCCTACAAAACCAGACTTGGAATCTGGTTCCAGATCCACCAGAAAGGAATATTTTCAGCTATAGATGGGCCCACAAGATCAAGAAGTACAAGGCCCAACAGGTTGCCAAAGGACTTCATCAAATACATAAACATTTCTACATCTTCACAAAGACTTTCAATGAACATAAGTTTTAGACTTTGTGAGATCTTCTTGTAGTGAAGAACATAGTTTCCTAACAGCTGCCATTTTCTTCTTTTGATACATTATCTTTTGG
>SNQJ01S0004962.1:2999-18713 GCA_010110895.2 Picea sitchensis
AACTCAAGATGCTATTGTGTGTTTTGAGCTTTTGGAGAGTGTATCTCTCTTCCTACTCCAAAGCACTAGCCTAACTAAATGTTGGTGTAAAAGAGCCCTAGAAAAGAGTTACTAGATAAATTTTAAGATTACGCAATGTTTTTTAAAATATTTTGTTTACTCAAAGGTAACGGAAGTGAAACTTATGTTGTATGACTCTGACCCAAACAATGCAAGGATGAGAATGAAATATAACACTTTTCGTTCAATGAATCCTATGTATGGGAGAGAGAGAAGTTTTCCAGATCAACCATGAACTATAATGCGAAATTTCCTTTCAAATGTCAATGCAAACAATCATTCATCAAATGAAAATTCTCTATTATGTCTTTTTCAAATACTTCAATAATCTCAATAATTTGATTTTCAATATTTTCTAAAACGAAAAGAATTTTTGAAAGAAAAACTTGTTGTTCACTTTCCAAAAAGAACTCTCACTATACCAATGAGAGAGCAGAAAATCAAATCATAAAGAACCAAGCAATAACAACCCAATCAACTCTTTCAATGAAAGAAAAAATAAAGAGCAAACCAATGTAGTCTTTTAAAATGGAAGAGAAAATGATCTCTCAAACCATAAACAAATGAGAAAAAAAAACAAACTTGACTTTCAACCAATCACTGGATCCCAACAAATCAAACACATTCATAATCTGAAGTCAGAGAGAATGGTTTTGCCAGAAGAATCGAGAAACGAAAGTCAAGCTACAAATGACAAGAAAATCCTTGAAACCCTAAGACTGTTCACGCATGCAAACTGAAGCAAGAGATATATCAATCAGTGGTCCAAGAAACTCATAAGAGGTAATTCAACTGATCTGGGCAGTTAGAAAGACCAAAACTCAATTTCAAAATTTTGAAAAATCGTGTTCGCAGGTAAGCAATATTATACAGTGTGAGAATCTATGATACTCGCAGGTGACCTTACAGCAAGGTGCGAGAACCTCGCATTGAAACCTATGTGCAGGGTGCAAACCTTCCCAATTCTCACAGGCTGCAATGAAGTGCAGTGCGAGAATTCCTGAACATATTCAAAAATTTGAAAAATGAAGTAAAATTCAAAAATACTTCTGGACTCAGAAGGTCTATCAGGATATCCTGAAGACTCAGAGACTGATAGGACAGGAGAAAAATGAAACTAGAGCAAATGGCCACAGAAAAACACAAAAAGCCACCAAGAATATGGGATTATTCCCCAGTGGAGTCGCCAATTTTGTTATTGGATAAATCCATAAGTGTGGACACAAACCGATCTCCCTAGATCCACCTGGATCTAGAACAAATCAAGACAAAATAATACTCTTTCCCAAGATTTTAACTATTGAATCAAATAGGAGGCAAGAACTACGAACATACCTTATGATCGCTTCCTTTGGTATTTGTTTCTCCCACTTCGCTCCAATGCTCTCGTACAATCAAGACCACAACAATACAAACCAATCGAAGTGAAGACAACTCAATATATTCAACAGTTAATCTATGTATATGATCAAGGAGTTATACAATAAAGTGGAATCAACTTTATGGGAAAGAGACATATTACTGTATCATATTGATAGAAAGTGAAGATTACAACCTAAGCCTTGATGTTGCAAACCTCCTTTCGATGACCCTTGGCTCTGACACACACAGTTGCTCACTTGCATGAAGAAGATCAACCACTTTTGGTGAACTTGCTGGAGTCCTTAGCTGTTGTAGCATCAATCCTTCACACAATCTTTCACTAATTCTCCAATGTATTGCTTAACCTTGTTTGCTTCTAACCTTTTCCATGAGAATCCCCTCAATATATAGGAGAGAATGAATTAGTTACTTGGATAAGAATGATCCCAAAATATCAAGAAATCCAGTACTTAGATAACCATTCAAATGCCATCTCATCCTTCTAGAAGATTCCCTTCTAGAAGCTTCGAGAATTCATCTTTTTCCCTTCTTTAGAAAGAGTTCGCACCCTAGTAGTTAGACACAATGCGAACCTCTCGCACCCTGGCTTAAGGCAGCTTGTGAGAATCATGCATTCTCACAAGAAAATGTATTGGCAGTGTACGAACCTTCCTCAAAAATGTGATTTCTGGAAAGAGATGAAGGTAACTTTTCTCAGGACAAAGTTCTAATGAAGAGCCTAAGTACACCATCATCAATACATCATCATGACGACCAAAATTATGGGTAACACTCATCTGAGTAGAGGTCGTCAAATAGTTGGGATTGTTGACGACACCACACCTGCAACCATACAACATCGAGTGGCTTCGCTAGTGACGATATTTTCATGTCATCCAACAATGTCTATTGTCATACAACATCCATTCCTTCAAGGATGAGGTATTATGTGATGTTTATCCACTAGATGTCTGTGATGTTCTTTTGGGCCAGCCATATATGTGGAAGTGCCATGTTATTTATGAGTCTTGACCTCGTAGTGTCATTGTTACTCTGGGGGGTCATCTCTACAGGATACCATAGGTAGTTCTAACTATTATCCCACCAAAACAGTGTCACAAGGTAGTCTCTCATACTAAAAAATTTAGCCTCTTCACAATCTATTCAAAAGGTGAATAGAAGGACACTACAACCACTGCAGCCTTGGCCCAAGACCATTATTTCCAACGAAAGCACATTGAAGAAGCGAAAGAAGATATTGTTTATTCACCTACAATAGTACATACACAATTCCCAATCAAGCCAAGATACACCAGGTTGGTTGAACATATTCGACCCCTCTAGCAACAGGTTCATGACAACCTTCAACAAGGTAAGTAGTGCAACTTCTCAAGTAAGGCAACCAAATCACCAAGATTTAGATTCAACAAACACTTTCCCCTCTCCCCATTGAATTAAATGCAATGGATACCATTGCTTCCTAAGGAGGGAGGAGTGATCAAGGTGGATATCGGTGGCCACCCACCTATTCCAACTGGCTCAAAAAAGTTTGTTGGCAATTTACTATTTTTAGCAATTTTTTGGATCTTGACCTTTCAGGGCCATTTTGAGGGCATAGACAAAGCTTTTTCATGATCATGCACCTCATTTACAGTTGAAGGATCTTATTTAAGCCCCAAAATGAATCCCCTCATCCATACCTTTCCAACGAGCTATCATGCAGGTTAGCAACCTGTCGTCCTCAAGGAAAATTGTCTATGTGGTGGGATTAACTTTCTTGAGTTGATCCCACCACATAGATAATTTTCCTTGAGGACGACAGGCTATTATTCTGGCTTCTAAATTTGATTAATAATTATGCAGTTGGAAATATTTCCTCATTCCCAACAACCATGTTTTTGCATATTAATATTTCTTATGATCACCATCAAAAGTAGGAGGCTTAATCTTCCTAGTCTCTCCTTGCAAATCATCTATTCCAAACCTCCTCCTTTGTCTTAATACACAGGACACACTTGGGCTTCTCTTTGACCTTGAACGTGCATGTGTTATTTCAGTTGAGTTCTCTTGTGAATGATTATGTCTACTAACACTCCTTTTTCTCTAAGATCCCTCATGGTCATCCCTACTATCATGAGAACCACATGCTTCAACTTTCCTTGCACTAGCTACTTGTTTTGTTCTAGAATATTTATTGACATTTCACTTAAACATATTCATACTCTATAGTATCTCTTTATGATATCTCATCATTCTTTTATTATTTTATTTATATCTTTGCACTTATTTTTTCAATCTTCTCATAGCCTCAACCAACTTCATAGGCTCCACTTTACCCCTACACCCATTGGATTCGGTATCTACATTTCCTATGTCGACATGTAGACCTATAACATCCTCCTCATGGTTTTAAGACCCTTGGGAATCTTCCATATCTCTAAATATTATATAGGAAGAAAATTTTCTTTCGTTTACCTCTAATTCTGCAAGAAAAGTGTATGCAACAATTGTTGTTAGAGCTATACATAATATAAAATATTTCATAAATTAGATTACAAGTCATGATTCAACTGAATTTGTGAAAGGTATGTATGAATCAAAATCTAATTTTGATTGTTTAGATTTATTCTCCTTTGAATTATCTTTCCAATGAATACACTCATGCCTCGTTCCAAGATCTGGGATGATAGTTATGGTCTGCATAAGTTTATATTGTTTTACTCATTTTTATCCCTCTATGCTACATTTGTCTTCCCTTCCATCCTATACAAGTTTAGGTACCCAAATTCCAATTCTGGTTCATGGATGTCTTCTACAGTCCATGATATTTCTACATCCTACTTATGTTCCTCAAACTAACTTCTGAGTAAGGATTTATTCCCTATGGAAGTAAACTCGTACCTAATTTATACCTTGTATTGTTTTAGATGTAATTTCCTCATACAAGCTCTATTTTGTGCTCGAAATGTCTCGTTGGAAATATCTTACTGAGTTTTTTTCATTTAAGCAATGGAGACTATGTGTACCTTAGGTACATATAGTTCAATGGATTTTGAACCCCTCAAAATGTTGTTTATGCCCTAAAACTTCCTTTGCAAGTTTACAACCCTCGAAATCCTGAAACATATTCATAGAAATTGATTGGTTTATTATTGTAGAGATCCCTAAAATAGGTTGAATTCATATTCAAACTATTTGTCTTTGTTGTAGCAGCATGTTAATATGTTATGCTACTTTGATTGGAAATTTCCCTCCATCAACGATTGACAATTCACTTCCATCAATGAATTACAAAAGGCACTTGTTCAAGGGATATCATTGAACCTTGAAACCCAACTAGAATGAATCTCAGTTGTTGATCTCAAAATCAGGAGAAATATCAATTATTGATCTCAAAATCAGGAGAAATCTCAACCATCAATTCTGCTAAACATTTCCAATCTGGAAGATGAATCTCAATCATTAATATCCAACTCGAAAGCAATATGGACCATCCATTCCCCAACATTTCAACTCTATTGGAAATTGGTGATTTCTTATGACAAACGACTTGTAAGACTTCACCAAATTTGTTGACCCGATCATCGACGATCAAAGATTTATTTTCGATGAAAAAAACACTTTGTTGATTTTTCTGACCCCAACCATCGACAATCAACATTTCTTCAAGTGACGTGGCATGAAACATATATGCTAACGTGGAAACTTGGTTGGAATGGCATCACACGTGGATAACAAAGTTACCAAATTAATGTGAACTCTCCATTGTTCTCATTTTTTTATAGGTAACATTAAGTGGCTATTGGCATGCAGTGGGTAGACCTAGGGTTCAACTTTAATTCACCAACAAACCCCTAAAGATATTGGACCTTTCGGCATCACCCATAAGAAAGTGAATTATCACTAGAGGTATCTGCAGGGACTGCTGGAACCAGATTTCCACATTCATGGAGGAATGTGAGGCATTCATTCTAACCATTCAACTTGACATTCATTCATTATACCATTCATTATGTGTGCAAAACCATAACAACATATCATGGATTCATATTAACCAACCTACATTAAGTGCACGAAATAAATAAAACAATAATCAAACACACCACAACATAGAAAAGAGACACCATATTTTAACGTGGTTCACCCAATATTGGCTATGTCGACAACGAAATGATTCTTATCTTATTATTTAGCATGATCTCTTACAAAAGGTGTGCATTGTGCTCATACATAATATCTCAGTTCTACCCCTAAATTCCCTTGTTGTTTGAGCATACAGTGTGTTATCGCTATGTAAATTCCCAAAGGTTGTCGGGAGGTAGAAGAAATTTATCAGAGATAACTTTATCCAACCACTTCGAAACTGGGCTCTATCCTTGCCAGTTTAAGAGAGGGATCTCTCTGTAAGATTTAGATATGTTTTAGGTTTCAGATATTAGGCTAGTTAAATAAATGGGACTGTGTTTTTTTGTTTTATAAAATGGCTGAAATATTGCTTACGCATCCATTGGGCTATGGGGTTTGTGTTAAGGTTTGAGAACTGAGAACATATTTTATTAGGTCTCTTCATAGGGCAGGATAATGCAAATGCTGGATCTTTGAAAATTAAAGTGATGGATAGCAGAAATAGATGAGATAATCAACTGTAATAAAGAAGCATTCAAGAATTTCTTTATCACAATATCAGAAGACAAACATTTAGATATTCAAAATCCAGAAACAGAGTATACGAAGATAAATTATGAAACTTTAACTTCTTTTAAATGATCAAATATAGAAAGCAAGATGATAACTAAGTAAGATAAACCATTCAACGAAGAGGAATAAACATCACCAACACTAACACGCGGGAATCATGTGAATCGTCCTTTTTATTACTGGTAGATCTATTCAAAAGATTACAGTTTACAACTTGTTTGGGCATAAATATCAACCCCTAATACTTCGAAGTTTGAAGCATTTATAAGAAGAAATACAATTGATCCTGTCATTAATGATCAGGACGTGGTAGAATCTGAATCTAACTAACTAGATAATAAAATACAAAATTGTAGGAACTGCTAATGATCTGTCAGATTCTTTGAGCTGGTTTTAGAAATGTTGTTGGTGAGTCATCAACTTGACTTTGACTGATCTGCATGTTGATTTGTACATCCACATCATCTTCTATTCGATCAAGTCACACAGGTTGTCCCATCTCTGTTGACTAGGGATGTTGACTTTGAGCAGCCTTCGGTACACCTCATCCATCCTTGTGTACTTAGTGAAGGTGGGTGTTGGCACAGGGGCAGACCCAAGGTTCAACGCTACAACAACGCACCAACAAAACCCTAACTACCGGGCCTTTCGGCAACACCTATGAAGCAGATGAGGTCTCACCCAAGGTAGAGGCAGGGGTGGTTGCAAGACTCAGGTGTCTGCAACCTTAGCTAGGACACATATCTGTGATTATAATACTTAATACAACTCTTAGCACCGTCAGTTCCTTAATATGTAATCACTATTCACTTCGTTAATACAACATAGCTTCGCAGTATTCACACTAATCTACAGTATTCAAGCACTTAGCATATATGAATGGATCAGAATGAGCATATCAAGCACTAATCATGAATATCTATATCAGATCTAACATTCTCACATATAATAAGCACCAAGCATGAATAGATTTATCTAAATATATCATAGCACTTAGCATATAGCATATGAATGCATCAAGACAAAGCACAAAGAACATAACACCGTGTTTATGTGGCTCGCCCCCACCCTGGGGCTACGTCCACCAACTCTTATTCTTTATAGTCTTTGGTCAATCGGTTACAATCACATAGCCTCAAAACCCTTACTCTGCACCGGACAGAAGATCTGAGTAGCTCACTAGATCCCTCTTCCTTGTGTTACAACACTAAGCCTCCTATCATGTCGCACAGGGACTTGCACTCAAATCTACAAGTCTTACACAAAATGCACAAAGCCTTGATCACACAGATCCAACTCTTGGCACTTATCCTACATCACATAGATATATCATCCACTACTTCTCTATATGGCATAGACATCTATATATACATAAAAAATAGGCCTAAACATGGGTAAACCCATGGGCCAACATCCCATTCCTGCTACATATTCCCAAAAACCCAAAAAGGGGGCCTAGATCCCGTGATCTCCACTTCATCTTGCGCTCCTCCTTCGACAGGCTGTTGAAGTCTTAAAATAGGTCAACATGACTAAGAAACTCCCAAAACTTGGTCAAGGGCCAAAAACCCCCCAATACTCACCTGTGACTCGTCCCGAGTCACTCTGTTCTGATCAATTCTGCCTCGAATGCCTCGAGCTTGGCTCGAGCTGCTTTGACTTGCTTCTTTTTTGTGGCCTCTTGTTTAGTGAACTCATGGATCACTGCGTCGTTCACTGGTCCTTCTAGGTGTTTTTTTGCTGTGAGGACAACCTATTCTAGTTCTTCTTCTTGGCTCTTGACCTCTATAAACAACATACATGCCTTATCTTGCATAGGTTGAAGTCATTGAGTGACTTCCCTCACTTTGATTTGAAGCATATGGATCTGTTGTTGAGTTTTACATTGTTCATGAGACCTCTTCATTCTGTCTACAACTAACAGAGCCTTCATCTATGCCTATAGTGTATCTGCGTGCTGCTTCGCTTCTTGGAGTTGCGACTCCAATGCCTGTAACTCTAGATTCTCAATGAGGTTTTCATATGTTTGAGCAGTCCAGTTACTCAACTTCTTTCACTCCAAGGAAAGAGCTTTTAATCTGTCAACTGCGCTGCGGGCAGTGGCTTCCCTTTGGTCTCGTACGTCTTGACGGGTCTTGGGCATAGTGCGGAGCTCCAAGTCTACTATGTGCTACTGGAGCTGCTAGATTACGTCTTCGAGTTGTGCCACTCATTGTGGAACTCATTCTTCGGCCTTTAATTCAATGACTGTCACAAAGCGAAGCGCTTTGTGAACCATTTCCTTAACTTTAAGTTGCTCTGCGAGTAAACTTCTCGCGTTCGGTAGTACTGCACTGCTCTAGAATATCTTCCTGTGCTTGCGTCAAAGCCTGGGTGGCTTGCGTTGTCTCCTCATGTGCTTGTCAAAGGTGACCTTCGACTGTATCAGCGATCCGGTGGAGTTGGGATGGCTCATCTCCTATTTCTAGTGTTCCTACTGATAGAGGCGTAGTAGAAACTCTGCGGCGGGACTGTAGTGCCAGCTGCACTTCTTGAAGTTCAACCTTAATCCAATTGAAAACCTCCTCCTACTTAGCTTCTTCATTCTCTTCTATATCCAGTGAATCATCATTCAGGGCTACAACGATGAACTTGAAGTCGTCTGAAGTGAGGTTGGTCTCAAACTTAGTCCTGGTTTCTTTCAATTTCTTCCTCGAGGAAGGTTTCAGAGGGGAAACCCTCCTTTTCTTCGAGGGGTCCTCCTCATCTCTAGGTGGTGTAACCTCGCCTTTATTTTGTTTGACTTCTATGCCATATATATCTTCGTCATCACCTCCTTTCTCAGGTGAGATAGAAGCAGTCTTCACTGAGGTACTGTGGACATCTTGGGCTTCTTCATTTTTCCTGGTATTGCTCGGTCCAGGTGTATCATGCATTTCTTCTGGACTGTCGATATTAGATAGTTATGTGGGGTCTGCTAGAACAAGGAGGTCCGCTGACCATTCCTTGGTAATCTCTTCTAAGTCTTCCTTTGTCATCTTGTAGTATGATTGCAGCTGTTGTTTAATCTCATCAATGCGCGTTGTGATATAGATGAAATGGCAGTCCGCACTGAATTTCATCAAGGGTCTAAACCTGTGGAGTGTGTTCGAGATTATACGAGGCTCAGACTGGATAGAGGTCTTCAGTTGGGTGTAATAAGTGTGGAAGATCACATTTGATTGCCACTTCTTGTTCATGTCGCTGGAGTACCACAACATACTAAACTTCGCGACCAGTGGTTCAAAGGGCTTGATGTTCGGGAAGGTCGCACCTTTCGGCATCTCCCATGTGATGAACACGATTAAGATGAGAATCCAACTGAAGTGGAACTCATATCCTTGGTCTTGCGCTTCCCTTTATTCCAGTTCTAACTAGTTGACCAAGTACTTCGTCCAATTCATGTGTAGGCCCTCCGTGCACTTCCCTGCGAGGTCGACTACAAATCATGTTACTTGGGTGGCCGGTTCTTGCGAACTAATTTCCCTGCGATCAGTTGACAGTTTGGGTGTACTATGCCATTATGGATAGATGCTACCTTATAGCCTTGCATTCCCTTATCTACATCTCCATACCTATCCTTTATCCTCTGGGCAAGAGCGCGATCCACGGTCTTTCCGGGGTAGAAATCCTGTGGGTCGAGGCCTTGCATGCTTAGCCCTGTGATCCGATTGATCAATGTTGGATCACGGTTCAACCACAAATAACCTCCATGATAGCAAGACAACAATAATTGAAGCATATGTTCACCTCCTAGTGTCGCCCGAAGTGCGAAATACTGATAACATTTAGTAGGGTGGAATGCGCCAGGTTCTGGGTCCATGACTGAGGGGTAAGATTTGAGTTCTTTCCTTTTGTTCTTGTCAAATACTTATGCGGGGTGAGCATGTTGTAAACCTTCCTGTCGTCGAGGTTGAAGTCGCTAAAATTCAACGCTGCGAGCTTATCCTGGTCATCATGAACTGCGTGCACCTCTTTCGGAAGGTACGCAATGACCAATGCATATTCAAAGTCTTTGGGAACATTGTCTCAGTTTATTGTTCCACTCAGAGGTGGTAGATAGGTAGGTAGGATGCTCGAAATCAGCTTACCATTCACTAAGTAATCCTTGTGCTTAGTTCACCTTTCCTGGGATGGTCCAGCTCCGTGGGAAGTGGATGGAGAGGTCGACGATGCTTGTATACCTGTAGACACTCCTCTTTCTGACATGACTCTCTCTGTCATCAAGTCTAGCAGAACTTCTGTCACTAATTCTTCAACTACAATGAGCTTGTCGGACATACGTGCTCGGGATTAAAATTATAGGGGTCACGATGGAATTAGACACTGCACTGGAATAATAGAAAGGGCGCAATGATCACTGTATGAAATTCATTTAGTCTGCGGGCTTCAAATTCTCAGTTAGCAAAAGTGTTCTCCGTGCATGGCGGGAAGGGATAAGTAGGCAACTCGACAACGATTCACATGCAATGGTTATGAGCCCCTATTAACTCTTGTTCGATCCATTATGGCGTATTCCAACGGTCTGATGACGAACCTTTATTACTTTTCTATCCATTCAGAGCAAAAGTTGAATGGATATATCAACCCCAATGACTATATTGCTTCGCCATGGCGAAGTGCCATGTGTCATTGTTTTGATATCCCGACAAAGCTCCAATTCTGCAAATTTTCTTTCTATGAAGTTCCCTCTGGGATCTTCTATAACTTTCCAATCTTATCCCTCTTCTTACTTAGCTTTCTAGCCTTCTTTCCAGTGAGCTTCGTCTCAGTAGTCTCTTTTCGATTTTGATTCTTATCATCTTTTAACATAGTCACTGCACGTTGTTGAGATTCTTTCCTAGGATTCAGGGGTAATACCTCTTCTTTATCTGGAGTAAGTACTTCAGTCTTTTGTGGGTCTCCTAATGTTCTTGCAGCTTCGACATCAATGTTTCTAGTGACAACTAGCTTCGATCTATTCTTATGTTCTTCAATCAATTGTGTGATCCTTCTAACCATGAAATATTTTAAGTCTTACTTCTTCTGCTCTGAGGAATCTTCTTCTTCCTTTTGTCTGGCTTGATCTTTGTCAATCCAAGGTTTTCATATTAACATGGTAAATGGGTCACTGTCTTCAATAAACTTAATAATCTCAAAATCTTCTTCTGTTGAAGTTTCATTGACGACCATAGGTATCTGAGTGAGCCTTTCGCACATGTTTACCAAATTTCCTTTGAATAGTCCTATTCCTCCTAATGAAGGGATCGTAGCAGGCCTTCCAATAGCTTCCCAATTTCTTTCTGTCATGATATTCACTTGTGTGTCCTCATCTAGAACACAGTCAATGTCGAAGTCCCCTATTCTTTCTTCAAGGCAATCCTTGTCTTTAAAAATCTCTAATAGTCTAACATGTCAATGGTCATCCAAGGTGTCCTTCATCTGTAGTAATTCCTTCTCTGATTGTTTCTGTGGTTCTTCTATAGCCTTAGTTTCTGGATCTGGCTTAGGGTTTTCTTGATTCAGATTCATTCCTTCAAGCTTAGCGATCATTCTAGGGAAATCCAACACTTCATGGTCTATATCCTTACAACAAAGACAATTAGGTCTTATTCCAGAGCATTCCTTAGCCAGATGTCCTGGTCTTCTGCAACTATAACAAAGGGTCAATCCTCTCTTTCTTTTAAATGATCCCCGGGTTCTCTTTTACTATGTGCTAGGATCATATGAATTAACCTACAACAATTTCTTTCTAGGATCCTGCATCCATTTGTTAGTCCAAACATATTTTCTATGCATAGGTATAACATATATTTCATTATTCTTATCAGATCTATTCATATCAAACCTTCTTTCATCTATTAGTTCCCTAGTTTTTAAGTTAGGACATAATCTATCAATCATACCTATATCCAAACTCTAGAAGCGAAACATTTCACTTATCTTACTTTTAAAGAGCACAAAGATTTCAGATCTAAAACTTTTTAACTATTCTTACCTTTATCAGAGCATAGAGCTTACATATCTTACCTCTCTTCTTCAGATCGGGCTTCTTTCATTCAGATCTGACCTTCCTCTTGGCACAAAGCTTCACAGGTGAAGTGAAATGCTGTGCACTATGGAAATAGATCTACGCACAGAGATTTCACAGTTTTAGAATGGATCTTTGCACAAAGTTTATTCTTTCTCAGTTCCCAACAATCACAATTTCAGGTCCCGACAACGGAACCATTTGTTGGCACAGGGGCAGACCTAGGGTTCAACACTACAACAATGCACCAACAAAACCCTAACTACTAGCCCTTTCGGCAACACCTGTAAAGAAGATGAAGTCTCACCTGAGGTAGAGGCAGGGGTGGTTGCAAGACTCAGGTGTCTGCAACCTTAGTTGGGACATAGATATGTGATTATAATACTTAATACAACTCTTAGCACTATCAATTACTTAATATGTAATCACTATTTACTTCGATGATACAACAGAGCTTCACAGTATTCACATTAATCTATAGTATTCAAGCACTTAGCATATACAAATGGATCAGAATGAGCATATCAAGCACTAAGCATGAATATCTAGATCAGATCTAACATTCTCACATATAATAAGCACCAAGCATGAATATATTTATCTAAATATATCATAGCACTTAAAATATAACATATGAATACATCAAGACAAAGCACAAAGCACATAAAACAATGTTTAAGTGGTTCACCCCCACCCTAGGGATATGTCCACCAACTCTTATTCTTTATAGTCTTCGGTCAATCGGTTACAAGAACAAAACCTCAAAACCCTTACTCCGCACAGGACATAAGATCTACGCAGGTCGCTAGATGCTTCTTCCTTGCGTTACAACACTAAGCCTCCTATCATGTCGCACAGGGACTTGCACTCAACTCTACAAGTCTTACACAGAATGCACAAAGCCTTGATCACACAGATCCAACTCTTGGCACTTAGCCTACATCACATAGATATATCATCCACTAATTCTCTATATGGCCTAGAAATCTATATATAGATACAAAATAGGCATAAACATGAGTAAACCCATGGGCCAACATCCCCTTCCCGCTACATATTCCCAAAAACCCAAAAAGGGGGCCGAGATCCCCTGATCTCCACTTTGTCTTGCGCTACTCCTTCGACAGGTTGTTGAAGTCTCAAAATAGGTCAACATGACCAAGAAAATCCCAAAACTTGGTCAAGGGACAATAGTGGGTTTGGTGATGAAAAGATACTTTATCTGTTGTTGAATACCCAGGTCTAATCTTAGAGTTTGCAATAATGATTTTCCCGTTATACTGCCTTTTATGCCTGTGAACTTGGACCCATCCTTCACCACTGTGAGAATATTTTGTTTATAATCTAAGAGAGTAATCAAATTATTATTGATCACAAATAAACTTGGGAGACCTTTCTTCTGCAAAGAGTCAGTCTTGCTGAAAAACCTCTGTACCGCGACATCCATTGCTTGAAATCTCTCCTCGAGTTGCAACATTAGTCCCCTCTTGGTCAATACTCTCTTAACTTCAAGAACTGTTTCAGTCCTGTCCTCAAGTTGCAAGGCTTCCAACTCTTCTTTTGATTTAGAATTTAAGAATTTGATTATCTCTTTGGCCTCTGTAGGCATTTAACCCAGTTCTCCCTTTATCCTTTCGATGGCATGTTTGGGTCTCTGCACTATATCATGTTGTTCAAACATTATTTGTATCAGGGGCCAAATATCTATCACTGATTGACAGATGTCCATCCAAATATTTTCTTTAGCCTCTGACAGAGTCTTAGCCATGACTATTTATTTCTGCAGTTGTTGCAGTTCCTATTTGAGTTTGTCTGAATTATGCCTCTCAGTGTTGTAGCTAGCCTGGAATGTGGAATTCATCTTTTGGAGATTTTGAATCTCTTCTTGCAGTTTTCTTATTTTTTCCCCTTCCATAGTCATATCTTCCATCGCTTTTTCCAATTGGTCTACTGCATCTAGAGTTGTCACTGATGTTACTGCTGGAATTTCCCCTGAGGTAGTTGATGTTGTCGTCGTTGTACTGACTCCGGTGATTGGGACTAAATTCGATGGTATGACTGCCATTGGCACATTCTTCTCCTTCTCCTTAACTAGCTTGTCCAGCTCGGCTTCCATTTATTTAATTTGAGCGTTCTTCTCCATGATCAACTTCAACATATCCTCTTTCTGGCCTTCAGTCTCAGCCATCTCTTTATCCTATGGATCTTCAGTAGTAGAGATTTTCAATTGTTTCCTCCGAGAAGATATGTCAACATTCTTCGTTTTATCAGCTCTTCTACTTCTTTGATATTGGCTAGATCATACCCAATTTTGAGCACCAGTTCTTCCAGGGACTCAATTTTGTTATCCTTTTCCAAAGATGACACCTTCTCCAGCTTCAACTGAGTATGAACATTGTTCAAGGAAACCTGCAATTTTTCTCCAGTCATGGAGGTGTTTTCCAAGGTGGAGAAGATCATTTCTCTAGTCTGTCTGTGAAAATCCATTTGATCCACTAGGTGTACTTCTGCAGCATCAAACTCGAACGTTGCCCTTTTCTAATAAGAAATTTTTTTGGGCTGATGCACCTGTGCCTGGAAGTAGTCCATGTGCATTCTACCCTTGTCTGTATCGAAAGAAAATAGTAATCTATACTAGGTTGTGGATGTTTGTTTCCAAAATTGGGCATAGGTACTGTTTGTCAGCATCTCGTTTTGCTTCTTAATCAGGTTATATTTCTCAAAGAGGTTCAGTCTTGTAGGCTCCTGTGTGGCCCTGGTCATTAATGTTGTATCACCTTGCTTCTTTGATGAGGAGGTGGACATCGTCAGCTGGCTTCCTGAGGAAAATGTAGAATGTTCCCCTTCCATGATTATAGTAGACTGAGTCTCTTCTCCACCAGGCCTGTCAGGTGTATGACAGGTCTTGGGAATTTTTCTATAAACCTGGAAATCATCTACTGAGACTTCAGTGACCGTGGGAGATACATCTTTCTTGGGTATTTTTTCTACTAGTTCTTGAGGGGTATCAATCTATGCAATACTGGAAGAAGGGCGTTGTTGTTCAGTATCTATCAAAGTGTTCTCCTCCTACTCTATCTGGTTCATGAACTTCTCAATCTCTAGTTTGGGAACATGAGCGTATGGAGAGATTTTATTCCTTAGACTCATTTCTGCGATGATACCACAAGGATCCTAATGCCATGGGAAACTTTTCTTGAACTTCATCTCCAGTAACAACTTGTTTGCTTCTTCTCTTGTCACTCTACTATTGCAGATGAAAGAACCTATTTGACCTTTAATCCTGAGTTGTTGTTTCTTTTTAAAGGCCACAAAATGAATGTTGGGTATGTGTTATATTCTTTGCATGTGTGTGTGTGTGGGTGCGTCAGATACGACAACTGCGTCTGACGATCCCTTCACGATTTATTTATTTTTGGTCGATTTTTTTGCTATTTTTAGCGGATTTTGCTATTTTTAGCTGATTTGTAAATTAATCCCGGATTAAGGGATTAGGGTTTTGGTATCTACGGAATACCTAAAAACATTGTATATATTGTATGGTGAATGGTGAAATTCGATATAAT
>SNQJ01S0004962.1:18723-30245 GCA_010110895.2 Picea sitchensis
TACCCACGATTATGTGTGGGAGCTTGCACCAGGGTGTAAGTCCGTTAAGCAGGTAGTCAGCATAACTTTTCCACCCTAGCCCCGCCCCTTCTCGTCTCGTTGTTGCGATATTGGATTTCATCACCAACTAGTGGCTTCGAAATTCGAAGGTTTTGTTTGCTTGGTGATTGCTTCCTAGATTTTGTTTACTAGCATGTGTTGTTTGTTTCTCGAAGTTGACTGTAGGAATTTCTTCACAGAGCTTGTCACTTGTTTACAATAGCTCCCCCACGTCATTCACGTAGAATGCAAGGTTTATCTCTAGAACATCTGGACGGTTCTCAACCCTTTCCTACTAGTACACCTGAGGGCTCTCCTCACCAGAGTGAAGTCTTCGTTGTTACCCCACCACACGTGGAAATACGTGAAGTCCTAGTTGTCACCACACCACAAGTAGAATCAACTGACTCTCTAGAACCTTTTCGAATTACCAATACTAGAGAGGACTACCGCATTCTCCGTGGTGAACGACCTTTTGTGTGATTAAATTCTTCGTGAGAAGCAGTTGTTACATCTTCTGAATCAACCGTTGGGCTTGTTCCCGAGGAAGAAGGTCGAGATCCTTTTTGGTCGGGTGATTTCCGAAGGGTTCTTTTTGGTACTGAATCGCCTACGGTTTACGAAATCAACCCTCTAGTGTTTTCTGAGACAGAGACTGTACCAGTAAATACCACTTATCACTTTGTTCTCCCTGACGAGATGGCCCATCTCGCAATTACTACGAGTGTCCCAACCGGGATTACTGCAACTAGTCTTGCTCCTATAAATACCTAGTGAATGCCTGATGTCAACCCGACACTACCACCCGGTTACCATGCGTTGAATACATTGTTGAATGCTTCCAATCCAACACCTCTGAAAACCCCAGTCGGTTCTCCAGGTGGTCCTCCTTTTCCTCGGAACCCTATTCCCGGTTTTATTCTGACACTCCCTCAATTTCCTTCTAGCATTCCTAATCCTAGTGGCACGATACCATCCATTACATCGAACTTGCAGATTCCCCTTGGTGGACCAGGTAGCACCACTCAACTTCCTTTTACCGGACATATTCCACTTACTACACAACCTTTGATTGGAACGCAATTTCCGGTTGGAACAAAATCTACGATAGGGGGACCTACCCCACCTTTTGGACAAAATATACCTACTGCTCTGGCCCAGTTTTGGACTCAGATGTTACAAAATCTTCCTCAATCGAATGGGGGGCAGCAGCAGACTGTCCCTACTACAGCCCAACCATATCCGGGTGTACTCAATCCTATTTGGGGTCAGGGTCACAATGCTCAAACTCAGGTCCCTAATCAACCTCAAGGTTACAATCCTTGGAACTACTATCCTCTCCAACCACCACCGAATCAGCCTGGGTCTTCTCTCTATGGGAAGACTGCTTACGATCCTACTGGTTTGCCAACAGGGCTTCCACCCCAAAGTCACTAGTACCCGCAGGTGAATCGACAGTTACCTTTTCTTGCTACTTTGGATTTTCCAGATTTGTCTAGGATTTTGAATGATCCTATTCTTCACTCTCCCCAATGGCCTGTTATGCCAGTTAAGCTTCCTTCGGACGTTCCTAAATTCAACGGTAAAGTGGGAGAGGACCCGAACAATCACGTTATGACTTTTCATCTATGGTGTTCATCCAACTCGTTGATGGATGACTCCGTTTGATTACGTATTTTTCAACGAACCCTTACCGGTTCTGCTGCGAAGTGGTATATTTAATTACCACGAGGTTTCTTCTTTGATTTTAACACTTTAGCTATGGATTTCCTTACGCATTACCAGTTACCGATCCGTTATGATACAGGGACTGCTATTTTAAATTCCTTCAAATAGAGTAAAGGCACTCATATATCTGATCATATTCATGAGTGGCGAAGGAGACGACATCTCATTAAACTTGAGCTCCCCGATCAGTTACTGGTAGAATGGTTTACCAAGTCTTTTGTAAACGAAATAGGTAAGGAGATAGATATGGGTGGTGTTGTCATGGAAGAGCAGGCTATAAGTCGTGCTCAATATCTTGATCTTGTTTATTCGCAAACGGGAACTCTTTATGACTTACTACATGATTTACCTCGTCCAAATGCTTCCAGCACTTCAACTACTCCAGCTGCCTCGCATGCAGTTGACGGTGTGATTGGTACGGCCCAAGCCCAATCACATTCTGTTTCGAACTCCAACCCTAAGTCTGCTTCTTCTAATGTTCAAAATGATCCATCTCCTGCCACTCCCACCAGAAGATCGGGATAATCACAAACCACGCTACGCTTGCCTTATCTGTGGTGACGATCACTACACGAAGGATTGTCCACGACGTGTCGAGGTTACTAAGTTCCTTCAAGGGACCTCAAAACCTTCTACCCCGACAGTCCTATCCCAACCCTTCCCATCTCAACAACAGGCTCAGTTGGTCATTCATGACCAACCATCCTCTTCTACGACATCATATGTTTTGATGTGTACTGGTGATTCTAAGAAAAAAAACGTTGCACTCACGACTAGAGCCAAAGATTATTCGCCATCTAAGGAGAAGGTTGACGATTTACCTCCTGCGTTGGTACAACCCTCTCCAGCAACTCCACCTACCAACGGTCCTCTTCATCTCGAACGACCGAGACTTGACACAGTTCTACGAACCCCCCCTAAGGGTGTCGTTAGGAAATCGGTTTTCAATCCTCATGCTCGTGCGCCCCAGAACTACAGCATTGTGGAAGATCTGGCCCAGGCACCTTCAACGATGTCAGCCCTTGAAGTCCTTCAGTCTTGTCCTACACAAAGGAAGGCGTTGTTGAAAGCTATTGGTGGAATTGACCCAACGGATATGAATTTGATAGTCTTTAACTCGGAAGATCATATTCCAAGGTTACCCCCTCAACTCGCATTTCAAATCCAAGTTGTTGTCTCTGACAAGAACATTTTCCGAACTGTTATCAATGAGGGTGCCTCGACTTGTGTTATGTCTCTTGCTTGTTGGAAAGACATTGGCTCTCCTCCTTTGAATGAATCACAAAACACTCTTAAAGCCTTCAATGACTCTGGTTTTAAGCCTTACGGTGTTCTCCCTTCGTTACCTATCACTTTAGAAGGTAAAACGGTCCAAGTTGAAGTGGAAGTTTTTGATGCTCCCCTTGATTATAATCTTTTACTTGGCCGTAGCTGGATCGATTCCATGCACGTCATTGTGTCAACCCTTTTCCATGTAGTACATTTCCCTCATCAAGGAAAGGTTGTTGTCGTTGACCAACTTGCCTTTTTCAATTCTGATTCTCATACTGGCAACGTGCCGTTTATTTCTAAAACCCCACCGGGTTATGAGAATGTCAGTGTAGGTCTTTTAAAAGAATCCTTGCTAATGCTTACTTTCCCCATTCCACCACCTGATTTTCCACACCCGTCAGTTTCTTCTATCAACATGACTTCCTCTGTGCCTCATGAAATTCCTGCGTCTTCTGACCCTTGGATAGTCCCTGACCCTGGAGATCATCTTCATTTCGGCGACGTAATGCCGTTAAGTCTAGTTGAGTCTGCTTATCATGCGATTCAAACGACAACACTTTCTACCCCCTCTCTTGATGAGTTGTCTCCCGATCATGTCCGTCATGGAGGACACCCCTTGGGACGATGGACATCATCGTTCCATACTCTTTTTGGAACAACACACTCTTGAGAACTACCAATGGATTTCGACTACGTCGACCGTTGTTGTCATATCGACCGTTCCCGGATCTACACATGATGTGTTTGCCGAAGGGAACCTCAGTAATATCTCTCCCACAATTCCCATTGACATATCCGTTAAACCTGGGATAGTTGAAAATGTTCATATTGGAGCTTCGTGTTCTACGGATGAAATCATCACCTATGCCTCTCTGTTCAAAGAATTTCGTGACATCTTTGCCTGGAGTTACGAAGAGATGCCAGGTATCGACCCTGCAATTGTTGTACATGAGATAAAGACATACCCCAGAGCTAAACCTGTCTGGCAGCGCCTACGTCCAGTACACCCATGTAAAGCAGCGACTATTAAGCTTGAGGTTGAAAAACTTCTCAAAGCCATCTTTATTTATCCCGTGGCTCTGACAGAATGGGTTTCCAACCCTGTACCGATTGATAAGAAAGGAGGCAGTATTCATGTATGTGTTGATTATAGGGATATTAACAAAGCCTGTCCAAAAGACAACTTTCCGACCCCTTTTATCGACCAGATTATCGATGACTGTGCCAGAAGTGAAATCTTCTCTCTCATGGATGGTTTCTCTGGCTATAATCAAATTAACATCGCTCCCGAGGACCAACATAAAACTGCTTTTATTTGTCCTTGGGGTACTTTTGCCTATCGAAAACTTCCCTTCGGTCTTAAGAACGTTGGCGCGGCGTTTCAACGTGCTATGTCTTATGCTTTTCATGATATAAAGCATATCGTTCAACCTTATTTGGACGATTTACCAGCTCATTCTATGCACAGAGTCGATCACCCTACTCATCTCTGTGCCATTTTCGTTCGCTGTCGGTTCTATCGTATACGTTTAAATCCTCATAAGTGTGTTTTTTGCGTAGAATCCGACCATCTTCTAGGTTTTATCGTTTCACGTCAAGGAATCCAGGTGGATCCTATTAAGGTTGAGGCGATTCTTAATCTCCCTCCTCCTTCTACACTGCGCCAGTTGCAAAGTTTGTAGGGGAAAGCAAACTTTCTTCGTCGTTTCATCCCGAATTACGCCGAGATCACTCGTTGTTTTACACGGCTACTAAAGAAAGATTCTGAATTCCTTTGGGATACCATTTCCAATAATGCTTTTGAATCTTTGAATTTGTCCCTCACGCAAGCTTCGCTTCTCTTTCCTCCTGATTATAGTCATGATTATTTCCTTTATCTTGTTGCCTCGGAGTACACTATTGGCATGGTCCTCGTCCAAGAGGATGATGCGCACGATGAACATGTTGTTTATTACTTGAGTCGAAGTCTCACACCCACTGAAATCAAGTATCAACATGTTGAGAAACTGGCCTCAGCTGTCGTTCAAGCTGTCCAACACTTTCGACATTATATCCTCTCAAGGAAAACTACGGTGATTTCTCATTGCAACCCTATGCAACATATTTTGACACGTCAATTGCTAGGGGGAAAATACTCCAAATGGATTGTCATACTCCAGGAGTTTGACTTGGAATTCGATCGCGCCAAGTCCAAAAAATCCTTAGTTTTTGCTGAGTTGATATGCGATTTTCCTCACTCTGCCACGAAAAATGTAGCAGTAGATTCATTACCCGATGAATCTCTTTTCCTTATTAGCACCGACAATATTTGGTATGGGGATATCATTATATATCTCCAAACTTAGACTTTCCGGCCTGCTTTGTCTAGTAATGAACGACGTCGCATATGCTATCAGGCTCGTTAATACATTATCCTCGGAGATACTCTGTACCGTCGGGGAATTGAATCTGTTTTTCGACGTTGTCTGTCATTTGACGAAGCCAAGAAAGATTTGAATGACTGCCATTCCGTAGCATGTGGTGGTCATATGTCTGGGTATGCTACTGCCCAGAAAATTTTACGTGTAGGATATTTTTGGCCTTCTTTGTTTAACGATTGCATTACTGTCGTTCAGAAATGCCATGCCTGCCAGACCTACAATCAAAAAATATGGTCACATCTTGCTCCTCTTCATCCTTTGGTCTCAGTTGGTCCTTTTGCGAAATGGGGCATTGATTTCATGACATGTCACCCTCACTCGGTCGGGGGTCATGGTTACATCATTGTAGCTATTGATTATTTTACAAAATGGGTCGAGGCGATGCCAACATTTGATAATACTAGAAAGACTGTAACCTTGTTTATTTTTAACCACGTTACAGCTCGTTTCGGTGTGCCCCAAGCTATCGTCACTGATTAGGGTAGTCACTTTAGGAATTTTATGATGTCTGAACTTACAGAGAAGTTGGGTCTTCATCATGATAACTCAACGCCTTATTATCCACAAGATAATGGCCAGGTCGAAGCGATAAACAAAGTTCTTATAACTATGCTTCGACGGATGATAGGAATTCATAAAACAAGTTGGCACACGATGTTTTTTTCGGCATTGTGGGCGTATCAGACATCTGTCAAATCCTCTACTGGGTTTACGCCCTTTCGATTAGTCTATGGTGTGGAAGCCATTCTTCCTATAGAATGTGAGATACCCTCTCTAAAGCTAGTTGTCGAACTCTTACCCAATACCTCTGCTGAAGAAGAATGTCTATTGTATCTGATGTGATTAGACGAAACTCGACGTGACGCCACTCTAGTAATAGAATCCCAAAAGAAATGTGTCAAGGCATAGTATGACAAGCATGTCAAGCCTCGCGTTTTCTCTGAAGGTGATCTTGTTCTTCTCTATGAACAGGATCGAGATGTCTTAGGAGCTGGGAAATTCGAACCAATGTGGCGAGGTCCTTATATTGTTCGTCGAGTTTAGGAAAAAGGAGCATATGAGCTGGTCGATTACGATGGTATCCCTTTGAGTGAACCCAGGAATGGGTTGTACTTGAAGAAGTACTATGCATAAGTTATTTGTGCACAAGTACTTGTATTTTTTATGTATCATACTTTGCGTGTGTTACTTTAGTTTTCTTTTGACATTATTTGGTCTCTGCCCTTATGTGAGGTTGTGTTTGATTTCCAGATGTCGGAGTCTTCGCTACCCTATATTGGCTTCGCTGATGGTGCTAGCCATAGTACTCGGAACCTAGCTTCCACTGCGTGGGCAATCTATGCCCCAACAAACGAACTTATATCTTTATGAGGTGTATGTCTCGGCTGTGCGACCAACAACATTGCAGAGTATAGCACCGTCATTGAATTATTGGTTGATGCTATCTCACTTGGAATTTGTCATTTGGTTGTGCGACTTGATTCACACCTTGTAGTACTACAGCTAAGTAATATCTACTCTATTCGAAGTCCTACTTTGTTACGGGTGTATTTGCAAATTCGCATCTTGGAACGTTATTTTGATCACATTGAATATCAACATATTCCTAGATGTCTTAATACATTAACAAATGCATTGGCTAATTATGTATTGGACAGACATTTGAATCATTTATAAATTAAACACATAAAAATTCACACAATATAAATGAATCCGGTAGAAACCATCTGTATATATATATCGATCAAAAGAGTTTTTACAAAAATTTGTCCGAAGACCAAAATGACAAAAATGGAAGCTTATAGCTTCTACAAAGTGACGTCATGGATGACGATCACGGTAACACACGACTTCTCTAGCAACTCTACGGAGCAGTCGTCTCATAACTGCTGATACCCCTACAGTGTGATGCTGATCGCGTCGTGGAACCTCTTCCAGAGTCATATCTGGAATGTCTGTTGTCAGACCCTTTAAATTTTGTTCCACCACCTGATAATATTCGACATACTGTGGTGTTGTTTCTACCTCTCCTCGTCGCTGGATAGGAGAAGTGACAGGAGGTCTATACGGTCCAACATCTGTGTTATCAACAAACTTTTTTTGTTAGTCTTCGGATAAACATATAAAACAAAACATTTGAATATTATAAAAATTCAAAAACATTTAAAAAGAGAAAAATGCGTGTACTTCTTACCAAGGTCTCCCCACTGAGCATCCTCAGGCAGTGCTAAATCCGGATCTCCTCGAAAATCCAACCCGACATACGCGTAGTCATCGAACATCAGCATCTGGTTTTGAAGCCAGTCAAAGAAAATATCGTCGTACTTGACGATTGGTCCTGCACGTGCCGGGCCATGAGCCTACACCACCTCAACATCCTTGGATCCCTAGGACCCGGTAGGTTCCACTCAACCTGTAGTCAGAATACGGGGACCCTCTCAAGAAAGAAAGACACTAGTAAAGATCCATACCCAAATTGTTTTAATTCACCTCGCCGACATTTGGTTAATTGTTTTTTGATACTGCGAAGCACAACATCGACGCAGTTGAATACTCTAGGCTCAGTACACTCAATGGCGTACTGGAAGTATCTCTGTAATGCCATATGAGGAGTAGAACTCCCGGCCATTCGAGCTATAGTAAAAAGGATCGTGCGGAGGTTCAAGTCTTGTACCCCCCAGATAGCAACTTTTCCCTTTTTCCGCTCAGCCTCAAGTACACAGTATTGATTGCAGTATTCACTCATTTTTAATCCACCGCCTCTACTACCGATCAGGCTGACATAATACCCATGCCTGGATAATCCAGTCAAGAAGTATATTTCCTCAATGTCTATGGACAATGTATGAGCTCCTACATTGAAAACTTGTTGATCTGGATCCCACATACGGATCAAGAACTCTAGTAGTCTGACCTGGGATCTCATGCCCGGGATGTGAAAGTATTTTAAGAGCCCACAATATCTCAATGCAGCTATGGTGGGAGGATGATTCTTGGCATTTGCATTATCCTCTTCATGTTCTCGTTCTCACCACTCAAGCACCATGTTTATGGCTATTTATCTGCACAAGAAACATAAAAGGAGGATTAACGATTTTATTCATGATCTAGATCTTTTTCATTGGTTAAATATTTAAAAAACATTTTGAGTTTGCGGTTCTCGCAGGTGCCCCACTATCACAGTGCGAGAACCTCGCAGGTGGCTTAAGGCTCACCTACGAGAACGCATCATTCTCGCAGGTCCCGTATGGGCTGCCTGCGAGAATGCCTATGCGCATGTAGGGTTCAAAAAACAACTTGAAACTGAAAAACTAACCAATGAAATCAAAAATTTAAACCATGAGAATGTCAAGAATGAATGGCTTACCTTAATGATGTAGACGGCTCGTCGAATGATCTCTTGTAGCTCCCGCAAATCGACGCCAAATTCGGAGGGTAAAAAAGGGGTTTTGGAGCTCAATAGTGAAAATGTGAAATGATATGGTAAAAATGGTTATTTACTCATTTAAGTTGCTTTTTACTAAGTCATTTTGGGTTTTTTATCCTTATTTATTGATTAAACCTTAATACCTAATATCAAGATGAGTGTAATGACTTGCAGGTGTGATGACGTTGTTAATTAAATACAAAGGTATGGACACATTTTTATTCGTGATGGCATTTTTTTTTTTATTGTTTTTATGGTTTTACATAAAACCTCGAGTGTCGTTTTTGTCCGTTCTTGCACTTGTAAAAAACATAAGAACGTGATCGAGCATAGTTTTGACACTTTTTTGGGCTCAACAAGGTTATACGAAAAAGGAACCCCCCTGGAGTCATCTTTAAGCTCTTTTCAGACTCTCTAAACATGAAAAGATCGTCGAGCGACCTTGCTATTTTCACGCTCGATAAAGTATTCGAAGTATGCGTCTGGTGAGCGATAATTTATCTCTTTTTCGGTCTCGTCCATACTATTTTATGAAAAAGGAACTGAGAGAGTTCTCTTTGAAGTGTTTTTACAAACTCTATAATCTTGAAAAACCTTCGAGTTTACTATCTCTGGACTCGTTAAACAAACATTGACAGACCCGTGATGGGACCAAAACACTCCTTCTTAGGGTTCGTTAAACATACTCCGAGGGACTCGTCCAAAGGATGAGCTTATATCAACAAGCATATGTGATCCTCTTCAAGCTTGCGTAAAAATAAAGAGGTACTTGCCAGAAATGGTGGGGGAAAATTTGGGAAAGGGATATGCTTCATCTTCATATTGATTGGTAGTAAGTGTCTCTCTTGATCATGACACACCCTATTTATCATTTGAAGCCGGTTTGGGAAATCCATTTGTCTCTCATTCGATTTGCTACAAGGTCATTCCCTGTGTCGTCTTTGAGTCAATGCTGCAAAATCATTGGTCGTGTCGTTCATATGTTCAAGAGAAGTCCATCTGAAACCTATTTTGAGTTGGCCATCTGCAGTTATCCATTCTCTCGGTGTCGGCCTTCCCTGTGTCCAGTCCAATTTGAAAAATACTATGTTTCACATTCAAACTCTATTACTCATTTTGTGTCATTGATGGGGGATACATCAAGGCCCTCCTGTGACGAGTTTTGTTTCGTCGACTTCAACTCATTATCCGGAATCAAGACTTAGAAATTATTTGGAACCTTGGAGCTTGCATGCCTCAATGGCAGGTTTCCTCTCTTTCGACAGTGGGTTTACATAATTAACCCCTGCTCGAAAGATTCCATCAGATGTTCGACATCAACTCATTTATTCACACTCGATGGATTGTACTATAATGATCAGGGGATCAAATTTTGCTCAAAAATTCAAAGTGCTCAGAATCGCTTCAAACCGGACGAGAGCGTAGGCCTCGTCGTTGCGAACCCAACGCAACTCATTTCGTCTCAAACGTACATTAGGAGAAAGATATATAGCGATCTGTTCGTCAAGTCAAACAGGCAAAAAAAATGATGTTGACTGTACAGTTCGTACAGTCTGACGTGGCAGGACCGTACGACCGTACAGAAGTGATGTGGCAGAATATGGTTGGTTGGCATGGTCGAATCAGATGTCGACACATGGTAGTTTTGTTGGTCAATGATTGGGTGCCACGTGGCCCAATCATGGGCTTCCATGTGGCAACCCGGAATTGGCTAATTAGTTGTATGTAAAATGTTTTGGAGGCCGTGGGGTTCGACACCCAGACCTCCCCACTGGCGTAAGGTTTAACAATGGCCGCCCTACCAACGAGCCATCAATTGGTTCTTGTTTTTTATATGGTTTCAACAATATTTAAGTTTGATTATTGTTTAAAACGGAAAGGGGGTCGGGTCGAGGCCTAGCCCTGACCCGTGGTCTTATTACATTATATATAACCGTGGTATAACATATATGGCACGGGATTTTAACACAAAGTTGTGGTTTGGTTATATATTATATAACCATTGTTTATATACAGGAGTTGCATTGCAACAGACCCATCCTGCAGTCACACATATATTACATATGACCCTTATGCTATATGGAAGTTTGTGCGTGGGAATTTTGAAACGGTTGGCATGGTTTTGACCGTTAGCCCTTTTTGCCAAAACGTGCGGTCATATGACCCATGTGCCTAGGTGCTAGACGGTTAGGGGCTGGAGGTGCCTTAACCGTCCTACGGTTTGCACCGTTGGTGTGGTTGCGCACGGTGTTGGGTTTTCATGCTTAAATTTGCGTGTGAGCTAGGTTCAAACAACAAGGGTGCAATTTGTAGATGCAGAGATAGCAAGCTAGAAGGGGGAGACTTCCAGGAGGCCTAACTTCTTCGTTTTTCGACCGATTGAGGCGCCGAAAGAGCCCAGACAGGGGTTTTTGGACGCTCTGAAGCCATTGGAGCAATCGGTTTGTTAGTTTGAGCATTGTAAGACATGTTTTTGAGCACTTTGAGAAATTGATAATAATGATCCATTGGAAGCTGGACCAGGAGATGTAGCCCAAGAGAGGGGTGAACTCCTTTATCAAATTGTTGTGTTTATGTGCTTATGTTCATTGATTATGCTGCTGTCTATGAGTATTTTACATAAGTAATCCTTTAAT
>SNQJ01S0004962.1:32506-64950 GCA_010110895.2 Picea sitchensis
ATGATACAGTAATATGTCTCTTTCCCATAAAGCTGATTCCACTTTATTGTATAACTCCTTGATCATATACATAGATTAACTGTTGAATATATTGAGTTGTCTTCACTTCGATTGGTTTGTATTGTTATGGTCTTGAATGTACGAGAGCATTGGAGCGAAGCGGGAGAAACAAATACCAAAGGAAGCGATCATAAGGTATGTTCGTAGTTATTTCCTCCTATTTGATTCAATAGTTAAAATCTAGGGAAAGAGTATTATTCTGTCTTGATTTGTTCTAGATCTAGGTGGATCTAGGGAGATCGGTTTGTGTCTGCACTTACGGATTTATCCAATAACAATGAGGTTCTTCTAGATTCCTCTATCAAAAATGAAATGCAATGGGGTCCCCTTCACACACATCTGTGAATGGAAGAGGTGCTCCCCCTCTTCAGAATCTAGTGGTTATTCTAGTTTAATTGTTGTGGTCATGACAATAGCAGTGGGGTCTGCATCGATGATTTGTCTTCTCCCAATTTTTTTTGAATCAGATTTTGAATTGGGGTTTGACTCCTTTTCTTTGATCTTGACCATCAATTATTGTTTTGAGCGACATTCATTAATGTTGTGATAGGGGATTTTTTGGAAATCACACCACTTTCTAGTGTCCTTCGTATTTATGTTACCCTTATTTTCATGTGGCTTGGACGAGTTTTCAGGAGATTGTTTGTTAGGGATATCTTTATCATACTTTGGTTGTTGTAGATTTGCAAACCTGAACTCCTATTTTTTCTGGTGGTTAAATTTCTGCTTGATTTTGATAACATATCGATAGGCATATCCTAGTGATGAGATGTCCAGGAAATCCATTTCAGTTTGGATGTATCGATGCAGAGCCCCATGGTATTTCAGAACCAGATTCCGATCAGAGTCTTTAATACCCATCTTGGTGCGCAAGGTATGGAAAGTATTTGTGAACTCCGATAATGTTTTTCCCCTCTCTTTCCACATTGTGGTCCATATCATGTACTCATCATCATAATTACCAATAGAGTAATATTGTTCCTTGACCGCATCCACAAAAAATACCAAGTGGGCTTGGCCCCATATATTCCAGACTCCTCTATGGAACTTTTCTCCCAGTAATTTTCCCACCAATGTTTGACATGGGGGAGAGCCTTAAGGAGTGTGAAGGTGATCTTTTCCCTTTCAGAAAAATTGTGAACAGAGAATTAACCTTCTAGGAAATTTAACCATTTTTCTAGGGCATCTACATCTACCTGACCTTCAAATACAGGAATATCAAAATTAACTTGTACATTGAAGGGAGAGATTCCTACAAAGTGGCTTCTTGATGAATATGTTCCTGCAAGCAATCAACAGGCATTGAAGGATGTGGGAAAATTCTCCATCATTTCGTCCCTCTATTGCGTGAAAGCTTGCTTAAGAAACAAATTAATAGAATCTTATGCTCCATTTATTTTCTTTTCTTCCACCATGGAGATTTTCTTGGGAATGTGAGAGTAATTGTACTTAATATATACAATCTCTATACCCAAATTTCTATAATCGAACCTCGTCAGGGACATGCACTGAAAAATGATTAAGAGCAGCCTACTCTGATACCACTGATCTGGATTATTTTCGACAGGAAATGAGAGAGAAGATATAATAATGAAATGCACATAGATATATCAGATAGCCAATTATATAACATAGATATATCATATATATAATCATAAACACATAGATACAATAATACACGATTTCTATTAATCAACGAAATGTACAAAACTATAGAAATATAGAGTGAAAGACTCACTAGAATGGTGGAAGCTTATCTCTGAGAATATATGTGACGACTATGCTCATTCACAAGAATATGATTATTACAACGACGCTCCAAAGTCCTTTTTAACATAAAGAAAGTCCAAAACCCTAACCTTGAAAAATGAAAATCCAACAGTTTTGTGGACCCTGTTTTGGGTAGTTTGGTGTATCAACGTCTCGAGGGCGTGACTTTGGCATACGATATTTGTTTGGGGCACACAATAGCTTGTTGGAAAGGTACATATGAGGAGATTCATTTTTTTGGATCAATCAGGGCCTTCAATTATAATTAAGGTTCCCGATCATGAAAAATCTCCGCTTAGGCCCTCAAAATGGCCTTGGAAGTTCAGGACCCGAAAAACTGCTAAAAATAGTAAATTGCCAACAAACTGTTTTGACCCAGTTGGAATAGGTGGGTGGCCACTGATATCCACCTGGATCAATCCTCCATCCTTAGTAATGAATGGTCTCCATTGCATTGAGTTCTCGGGGGAGAGGGGAAATCATTTGTTGAATCTGAATCTTGGTGAGTTACTTGCCTTGTTGGAGAAGTTGTGATGCTTAGCTTGTTGAAGTCTATCACAAACCTGCTGTTGGAGGGGTTGAATATGTTCAACCAACCTATTGTATCTTGGCTTGATTGGGCAATGTGTATTTACTATTTTAGGTGAATAAACAATATCTTCTTTTGCTTCTGCAATCTTCTTTTTTTGGAAAGAAAGTTCTTAGGCCAAGGCTGCAGTGGTTGTAGTGTCCTTCTGTTCATCTTTTGAACATATTTTGAAGAGGATGAATTTTGCAGTATGAGGGATTAGCTTGCAGCACTGTTTTGGTGGGACAATAGTCACAACTACCTTTGGTATCCTATAGAGATGACCCCCCAGAGTAACAATGACACTACGAGGTTGAGACTCATAAATAGCATGGTGCTTCCACATATATGACTAGCCCAAAAGAACATCACATACATCCAGGAGGGAAACATCACATAATACCTCATCCTTGAAGTAATATATGTTGTATGACAATCAAAATTGTTGGCTGACATGGATATCTCTTCCCTGGCGAAGCCACCCGATGTTGTATGTTGCGGGTGTGGTGTTTTCAACAATCCCAATTGTTTGATGACCTCCGCTAAGATGAGTTTATTCTAGATTCCACTATCAACAATGAAATGAAACAAGTTCCCCTTCACCCACATCTATGAATGGAAGAGGTGCTCCACCTTCTCAGGATCTACTGGCTCTTTTGGTTGAATTATTGCGGTCACGATAGTAGCAGTGGGGTCTGCATCGATGATCTATCTTCTCCCATTATTTTCTGAATCATATTTCGAATCGGGGTTCAACTCCTTTTATTTGATCTCAGCCACCAATGATTGTTTTGAGAAACATTCATCAATGTTTTACCAGGGGATTTTTTGGAAGTCGCACCACCTTCCAGTGTGCTTATTCATCTTTCCATTACTGTTATTTTCCTATGGATTGGATGGGTTTTTGAGAGGCTGTTTGTTAGGGAAGTATTTACCATAATTTATTTGTTACATATTTGTAGACCTTAACTCACATTTGTTCTGGTGCCTAAATTTCTACTCTATTTTGACAACATATCAATAGACATCTCCCAGTGATGAGATTCCTAGAAAATCCATTTCAGTTTGGTTGTACCTATGTAGAGTCTCGCCGTATTTCAGAACCAGATTCCACTCAGAGTATTTGATACCTAGATTGGTGTGTAAGGTATGTAAATTATTTGTGAACTCCGACACTTTTTAGCCCCTCTCTTGCCATGGTGTGGTCCATCTCATGTACTGGTGGACATAATTACCAACAGGGTAATATTGTTCCTTAACCGCATCCACAAAGAAATCCCAAGTGGGCTTGACCCCATATATTCCAGAATCCTTTTTGTAAATTTTCTCCTAGTAATTTTCCCACCAATGTTTGACATGGGGGAAATCCTTAAGGAGTGCGAAGGTGATCTTTTCCCTGTTGGAAAAATTGTGAACAAAGAAGTAACCTTCTAGCAAATTTAACCATTTTTCTAGGGCATCCGCATTTATCTGACCTTCAAATATGGGATATAAAAATTAACTTGTACCTTGAAGGGAGATGTGCCTCTAAATTGGTCACTTGATGAATATTTCTTGTTGTTATCGGTAGGCATTTAAGAATGTGGGTGAAATTATCCATCATTTTGTCCCTTTATCACATGAGAGCTTTCTCAAGAAACATATTAATAGAATCTTCTGCTCCATCGATTTTATTTTCTTCCACCATGGAGGGTTTCTTGGGAATGAGAGATAAATTTTCCTCAAGAGAGACAAGCTCGAGACCCAACTCGCTATACTTGGACCTCGTCAGGGACATGCACTGAAAAACAATCAAGAGTAGCCTGCTCTGATACCACTCATCCAGATTATTTTCAACAAAAAATGAGAACAAAGATATAATAAAGAAATGTACAGAGATATATTAGATATACAATTATATATATATATATATATATATATATATATATCAAATATGTAACCACAAACACATAGATACAATAATACACAATTTCTATTAATGAGTGAAATTTACAAAACTGTAGAAATACCGAGTGAAAGACTCGCTAGAATGGTGGTAGCTTATCTATGAGAAGAGTTGTGATAGCTATGCTCATTCGCAAGAAGATTATTATTACAATGAGGATCCAAAGGAATTTTTAACATAAAGAAAATCCAAAACCCTAACCCAGAAGATGAAAATCCAACTATTTTGTGGACCCCGTTTTGGGTAGTTTGGTGTATCAACTTCTCGGGGGCGTAACTTTGGAATATGATATCCATTTGGGGCATATGATAGCTCATTGGAAAGGTTTCAATGAGGAGCTTCATTTTTGGGGACCAATAATTGTTTATGACTATCATTGAGGTGTCTGCTCATGAAAAATATTCTTTTAGGCCCTCAAAATGGCCTCGGAAGTTCAGGACACGAAAAACTGCTAAAAATAGTAAATTGCCAACAAACTATTTTGAGCCAATTGGAATAGTTTGGTGGCCATAGATATCTACCTGGATCATCACATGCCTTGTTTAAAACAAAAATTCAAGGATGGTACAAGTTATTCCAAGAGTTATATCCATGAGAGCGATTTTAGCCTTGTAGTTGAAAATAAGTTTTAGGAAATGGTGCCAGATATATGTAACCCATATGGAAGAGATAGAAAAGGATACAGAGCCTAGTCTTGAAGAATACCCAGTTTTGAAGGAATATAAATATTCATTTGGGCAATTTCCTCGATTACCACCAAAGAGAGATACTGAATTTTCTATTGGCTTAATGGATGGAGTTTCCCCAGTGTCCAAAACTCCTTATAGAATGAGCACACCAAAGATGAAGGAGTTGCATATGTAGCTAGAATAATTTATTAAGAAGTGGTACATATGTCCTAGTATCTCACATTGGGGTGCCCTAGTTCTATTTGTGAATAAAAAGGATGGAGCTTTGAAGTTGTGTATTGATTTCAGATAGCTTAATAAGGTTATTGTAAAAAACATGTACCCTTTATCGTAGATCGATGATATTTTCGATCAATTGAAAGGAGGAAATTTATTTTCCAAGATTGACGTGATATTAGGACATCATCAAGAAAGAATCAGAGAGGAAGACACCAACAAGATAGTGTTCATGACAAGATATGGACATTATTAGTTTGTAGTGGTGCCATTTGGGTTCAAAAATGCACCAACTACTTTTATGTGTCTAATGAATGGAGTGTGTATGGATTACCTGGACAAATTTGTCATTGACTTCTTGGATGATATTCTTATCTACTCCAATATAGAAGAGGAGCATGAGAAAGTGAAAGTGAATATTCTTATATTCTTATGTTTGGTTTTGACATCAAACATATCAATGGGAAAGTGAATGAAGTGGTTGATGTAATCAACAGAAGGGTGCATAAAATGCATGCTACAATCATAAGCATGTACAATTCATATTTAAAATATAGAATTTTGGAAGTTATAACAAAAGACCAACATTATGTGCAAATTAAAGAAAATTTACAAAAAAACAATGTACAACAGAAAAATAAATATTACAAGATGAAAGAAAATGGAATTCTCTGGTACATGAATAGATTTTATGTTCCCAATTCTAGGGAATTGAGAAAATTAGTCTTAAAAGAGATGAACAATGTACCCTATGCTAGACATCCAAGGTACAAAAATACCATTGCAGTGGTAAGAATCTAGTACTTAATTTGGATTGGAATGAAGAAGGATGTGGCCAATTACATAGCCAACTGCATGGAATGCCAGAAGGTGGAGACTAAACATAGGAATCCAACATGATTGTTATATCTATTTCCCATGCTTGAATGGAAGTTATAATATATTTCATTACCAAATTTCCAAGAATTAGAAGGAAAAATAATTCCAGTGTGGTAGTGGTCGATAAACTTACAAAGGCTATACATTTTATACTAGTGAAAATGACTCACAAGGAATGTAATATTGCAGATATTCACATGAAGGAAATTTCCCAGTTACATGGTATTCCTAAGGCAATAATGTCAGATAGAGATCCCAAGTTCACTTATTACTTTTGGAAGGGATTTTTTATGGGATCTAGGACTAACTTGAATTTCAATACAACCTATCATCCAAATTCGAATGGGAAAACATAAAGGACTAACTCGATAATTGAAGATATGTTTATAATGTATGCAATGAATAATCCTTTCAAGTGGGAAGACTGCCTTTATCTAGTTTTGTTTTCCTATAATAATGGGGATCATGCATCACTGACTATGAACCTGTTTGAAGACTTGTATTGTAGGAATTACGGCATGCCAGTAAGTTAGGACAACCCATCAGTTAAAGTAATTATTGGGCTAGAATTGCTAAAGGAAATGGAAGATAAAATGGTAAATATTGGGAATAATTTAAAGGTTAAACAGGAAAGAAAAATATTTATGAAGATAAACAAAATAAAGATAAACAAGGAATTCAAAGAGGGAAAGCATGTTTTTTTATGAGGGAAAGCATGGTAAAATATTTATGAATAAATGCAAAATAAAGATAAACAAGGAATTCAAAGAGGGAAAGCATGTTATTTTTTTTTTAATCTAAGAGGATCTCACTAAGATTGGGAAGTTGCCCAAAGTTGGCAGCAAGATATTGTGGGTTATTTGAATTTTTAGGGAAGATAGGCCCAGTTTCATACATGCTTGAATTGTTTGCATCCATGAGAATTTATAATGTGTTTCATGCGTATTTATTAAAGAAATATGTGCTTGTTCCTAACCACGTAATTGATTGGAATGTGATTGAGGTGGAGCATGAAGGGGACTTTCGGGTGGAACCAGTGCACATCTTGGACCGGAAAGGAAAAGTGATTTGGAGCAAATCCATCGGTCTGGTAAAGGTTTAATGGAATTGCTATAGTCCTGAAGTATCCACATGGGAGAATGAGGAGACCATGCAAAAGGAGTACCCACAAATGTTTGAAAATTTTGAAGAAAGTTGAATGTACATAAGTATGCAAGGCTCCATTTTGGTAGTTGGAGTTCCTAGAGCCATAACTTGGAGAGTTCTTGTCCAATCTATGTTGGAGCCCTGGAAGGGAAGTGGTACAAATTGAGCGACTACGATGTAGATAAAGGGGAATACTTCCTTGGATTGTACAAGTTGTGGGGAACAAGAGATTGATGGTTGGAATTGATGCAGGAGTTGAACTTGCAAAAGTATCATGTATTTTGATGTAAAATTCTATACATGTATGCCAGTATGGTGACGTGCACCGAGGATAGTGCAATTTGTATGGGGAGTGGAATGAAACATCCTCATTTTAATGATGTGTAATTAAATACGATGTATGACTGTGACCCCGAATATGTAATATGTAAACATTGCATATCAAAAATAAGAATGTAACACCGGCTACAGATGGACACAAATAGAGTAGTGGGGGATATGTTTCCACAAGAGAGGGGAGGGTATAAGAGAATTTATAAGAGAGGGGTCCAAAGGGGAATTACCCACGTCTATTAATTCAAACCCACTTTCTAAAATTATCAATGTGTATAACCTTCTATTTTCCTTTTGAGTATATCAAAGCCCCAATCATTAAACACATGTAAGAGGGTTGGTATGAAAATTCATATCCCATATTTATCATAGCATGGGGGATGAGTAAAATCAACATTAGGGAGTGTGAGAGTCAACTTGCATGGGGGAAAAGGAAATTCGTATGGGAAAACAAAGCAATTTTTACATGCATGTTTTTGGGATAGCAAGGGGGAATAGAGTGTTGGAGCTTGAAGGTAACCATAATGGGCATGTGTGGTAGCATATTTGGAGTTGCAAATGCCTGAATAAGTGTGTTGTAAGCCTATAGAGTGATATTATGTGTTATATTCCTATCCAATTGGTGCTATATCCCTAGAGGGAAGTGGGAATTCCTGAGGGATTGCAGTGTAGAGAAGGGGGATACCATTCCTTGGGTTGTGCAAGTTGAGGGGAAGAGAGTTGGAGGATTGGGAGAGATGTCAGAAAAATCAGTTGTTGTGGGTTGCGTTTGATGTGAGTGGACAATAGAGAGAAACCCTTTTCTTGTGGATTTGTAGCCCCATTTCGAGGGTGATTTTATACTAAGACTTGGAGAAAAACATCTACAGTTGGGTGGAGCACCCCTTCCCTGCAGTCGATTACACATTTGGTTTAAAAGATAAGCATTTATCTATGTTGCATTGATTACATTTTTGGGTTTTATTTGTTGTGGGAATACTATGTTTTTGAATGAATTGTTTTATGCATTCATAAAGTTTTTAAATGGATGTAAATCATGAATATCTTGCATTATATTGTGGGATTTAATTGTTGGGAAAAAAATCTGAGTTAGAAGAATTTATATGTTGTTGTGTGAATGTAAATTTCAATGCATTCATGTTTTAAAATTGTTGTTAGATGCATGGGAAATTTAGCATGCACATTTTATTTAATTGTTATCATATTTTTTTGTTGTTGTGAGATTTAGTGGAGGGGGACACTATCCTTAGACCCTATATTATTATAAATTATTAACATCATTACAATTTTTGACATTCATTAAACTTACAAATTATTTCTGAGCAAAGATTGGTCACATAAGTTGTAGGGTTATTTCACTACTGATTTGCGACATATGTTGTTTCCTTACAAATGAAAGATGAATCAAATTAGGGTAGATAAGGAATCCCATATGAAACACATCGCCACAAAGTTGGAAGGTCAAAATGAAACCATTAATTTCTCTCATTCAATTTTGGACAATAATTTCTTGGAAATTGACTTTGGGTGTTATGTAGCTTAGAAATCACCTCTTGAACTAGAAATATATCATGAGCTCCTTCATTGCACTTGGGTTGATGATAGTTGTAACTCTCGAGTTTTAATCCCCATATTAGCAATGCATAATAGTGCATATGATGAAATGTAGAGCATTGAACAATGATGTAAATATGTAAATTGTATATTGAAGGTTATTAATAAAAATACATCACCAACTACATACAAAGAAGGAAAAAACATGGGGAAACATTATTTCACAAGAGTGGAATGAAAGGGGGTTTAGGAGATCAAGGAGGGATAAGGTAAATAATGATATTTTATTATTATCCCAAATACATTATCTCATTTTATCCCAAGTCTTTTATCTTATATATTATCCTTTGTGACTTTGGAGTGAATTTCTAAGTGGAAAGTTAGAAACATGAAAATATAATATTTGATTTTGGTTGATGTGGGGGATATGTTTCCATTCTTGATTTATTGAGGTTTCTTGAGAGAATAGGTTGTAGAACTATGACCTATAATAGAATGAGTATCACTGTTATAAATTCCATGTAGAAATTGTGCCCATGTGCATGAAGAAAAATATTGTCATTGTGAAAAATCCATTATAGCTGAGAATTCCTAGAGTCCTCATCAGAGATATTTCCTAGATGAACTATTACAAATCCCTAGAGGGAAGTGGTATATCTCAAGGGAATGTGTGGAAAACAATGTATCCAATTCATTGGGTTGTGCAAGTTGAGGGGAAAGAGAATTGGTAGATTAAAATTTTTATAGGAGTTAACATACTGGGATTTCTAGGAAATTGGGTTGTGTGAGAAGAATAGAGCCAATAATAGGCAAATTCATCCTTTTGGACTCATAGCCTCATCTCAAGGGTGGCCCTACTGCGGAAAGAGTATAGACAATATCAATCCTATGGTTGAGTGTATTGTCCTTTGCTTGCAACTAGTTGGTGTTTATTTTTGAAAGATAATTGTTTATGGATTATTACTATTTATTCTAAATCTAATTATGTGTATGTTAATCATTGATGGTTGTTATGTTTACATGCATACATCTCCATTTGTTACATTGAATGCTTAATTATTTTTTCTTGAACCTTCTTTTCATGTTGCATGAGTTCATAAGTTAATAGAAGGACAATGAAGAAATGGGTATCAAAGTACATAAGTGGAAAATTTGGAAATTCAAAAGTACCTCGTTTCGTCAATGGTTGACAAAGGGTACTAGGTACATTACAATAACAATTTTACAATAGTATATTTAGCTCGTACTAGTTCATTTAATGTAAATGTAGATAATAACATTTGGATTTTGTTTCTTGATGGCTCCAGATCATGGGAGGGAGTCAGGGAAGGTGGTATTATTATCAATCCATACAAGAAAATAAATTTTATCTCTTATCAATTATAATTTGATTGCACCAATAACATGAATGAATATGAGGCTTTGATTCAAGGTATGATAAAATACATTGACCTAAAGGTAAAATTCTTAAAAAAATTGGTGGCTCGGAAATCATCATTAGATAGGTAAAAAAATTGTACATTATCTATCTCCTCACCTCAAAGGTTATCAACAAGAGGTTTATAAATTTATTGATAATTTTTATGCATTCAAAATCACTTCTATACCTTGTACAAAAAATATAGTTATTGATTCTTTAGTTAACAATGATTCAATATTTTCTCCTCTGAATGATGGCATTTATGTTGAATTTATTTTTGGGACCTTATTACAAGACAATGTAATTGGTTGAAGGGTATTAAATGATGATGAATAGATCACCAAATTCCTGACCAATGGAGGCACATTTAGGGATTTTTTCATAGATGATGAGGAACATGAAAATTCCATGTAGAAATGTAGGGATGACATGGATGAATTTAAGAATAACCCAATACCTAAAGGAATTATGAATATAGAGAAATTGTTTGATATACAAAAAAGGTTTCAAAATACAATCAATGCGAAGACAAATAGTTATTCTATGGGTAATGAGTTGATCAACTTGGGTATTGAAGAGAACCCAAAATATATCAATTTGGGAGCCTACTACTCATAATTAGAAAAAAAAACATCCAACCATTCAGGAAGTACAAATATGTATTTGCATGGATGTACGAGGAATTAAAGAAACTTGACACAAAGATAATATAAAATCTCACCCCTCTAAAAGAAAATTCTAATCCATTTCAGAAAGAGTTACATAAGGTTCATCCAATTCTTGAGCCGATGATATATAAGGAACTTAGGAAACTATTAGACACTAAGATCATCTTCAAATTCCTCCACTTTGTCTAGGTGGAAAATATGGTACCTATTAGGAAGAAATATAGGGAGATATTAATTTTGTGTAGATTTTTGTAATATTAATAAAGTGTTTGATAAAGTCCATTACCTATACACCAAATGAGGAATAAGGATTCATAGTTGAAATGGAATTCTATTGAGAAAGAGGATTTCAAAAAAATCAAGGTTTCCATCGTTATGGCACCAATGTTGCATATCTTGGACTTAAACAAAGACCTATTTATGCACTCATTTTAATATGATCATGATCTTGTAACATTGCTCACACAAAAGGATTATTAAGGGAATGATTGTTTGATTTCATTTATGAGCACTATTATACAAGGCGAAGATCTAAATTACCTAGCAATTGATATGTTAGTGTCATTATTTTCAAGGTAGGGTTATAGGTTTGTCAAGAGTTTTAAAATTCATGCTTTAGTCTTGGGAAGACTAATGCATTCCTAATTGAGTCATTGAGTGTATATGTTTTCAAAGAATGTTGTCCCATGAAATTTTTCAAGGTCTTTGGGTCATTGGTCTAAAGTTGTTTCTATAAACTCTAAAGTGGTATGTCAAAAAGAGTCAAGTCATAAAGTCTAGGGGAAAGGTTTTTGAAAGGGATGTAATGAAAAATAATGACACATTATGAGAGATAGAGAGTCATCAAAGTTCATCATGTCATATGTGATATCTTTCAAAGTGGTTCTCGTACTTGGCCTGCAAAAAACTGAACATGATGTGTAAATTTGCTATGCAAATTTCTTAGAACTACTCAAATAGTCATGTCATCCCAAACGGTCTAATCACACTTAAAATCGAGTTTGATTAAAATATGCATATATTTCCCTTCTCATTTTTCATTGCAAAATACCTTTTTCCATCGATCAGACTCCTTTCCCTCAACAAATTCAAGATACCCCACCTGCTATGAAAACTCTATCCATGTCTCTATGCAAGCTATATATGCCTGCTACGCAAATTTCACACAGTAATCGCACGCTACACATCCTTTGTTTCTCAAAATTTCATTGTGTAAAGACTGAGTTTTGTTTTGTGTCTAACAAGTATCATGCACCTATATACATGTGATATAAAGACTTTCTTATTATATTATTGAGTCTGTTTGATACAATTGAGCAAACCCTAATCTTGTTTTCCACTGTGTAAAGTTCCCTGTCAGAGATTTAGTGATTGAAACTTCTTGTCCTTACCAGTCTCAGTGTTTTATCCTACACCTGCAACATGGAAACTCAAGAGAAAAGGAAATACAATAAAGGAGGTAGTGTGTTAAGATGTGAGCCAAAAAGCTTAAAATTGGTAAAATATGATCCAACATTTAGGGTTTCCTTTGAACAAGTTGGGTGCATGAGGTTTTGCAATAATATTCAAGGGTACAATGTACAGTAAACGAAGGAATTTTCCCTCAACTTCAATGGTTTCTAGACGAAGATTATTGATATTAATTTCTAGGTATCAGAGGAGACAATAGTTGTTGCAACTAAGATTCCAGTTCAAGAGGAGAAATTGTTTAAAGGTATGCTTCTTGATCCATATTTCTACACTAATTTATTGAAACCCATGTACAAAAAGCAGAATTTTGGTGCTACTATTCCAAGATAATGCATATTAAAGCATTATGAAAACTTTTTAAGAGTGGTTTAACGATATTTCACTTGTGAGGGAAGGTTTGACAGAGTATAACAGTATCATATAAGGATTTTAATGCATTTCACAAGAAATAATATTTTAAATTTACCTTTTTACCTATATAGAAGCTTAGGTAAAATGTCAGGTAGAGTATGGGCTAGGGCTAATAATCTTAAGACTAGTTTGTTTCATTTCTCTCTGTTAAAGTTACTAGTGGTGGAAGAACTCGAGAAATTGAGCAGAGACTGGGACTCTTTCTTAGCTTGAACAAACATCCATTTAGAACCAAAAGGAGACACCCACTCATCTATTGAGAAAGTGGCTTCTAAATATTCAAATGGGAAAGAGAAAAGGTTTGCAGAACATGGCATAGGGAAAGGAAAAGAAATTGAAGATTCTTCACCAAGCCAACAAGCTAAGAAGAAAGGTAGAAATCTACATGTTGTTGATGAGGTGGATGAAACACCAAAATTGAGTAGTCCAATCACAAGGTCAGTTGCCAAAAGACTACATGTACATGCCCTGCATACACAATTTGTTGAACACACAATTCAAGAAGTGGATAAATACCGGGTGCAGTCAGGAGATAAAGACAAAATAATAAGAGAGTTACAAGATCATATTAAAGAAGCTCAACATGTCATAGCTCATTCTTGTCATGAAAATAGGGAGATGAAGAGTAAATTGGCTGAAAGAGTTTCAAACATTCAAACACCACAGGATGAAATAGGTTCAAAGAAGGAATAAGTTTCAAAGGTTACAAAAGGTTCTAAAGGGAAATAAATTAGGAAAAATCCTAAAATAGTGGAATTTACTAAACCTACAACCCCTTTAAAAATATCCTCAGCCAGAAACATAAGTTTAGAATACAAGCTTGTAGAGGAAACACATGCACAGTGCCAACTTGTATCAACTGAAAATATTCACATGGAGAGGGTGAGAAAACTATCAAGTGGGTCAACAAGAAATTAAGGGAAGCACTAGATCTAATTATTCATCCGAGGGAAGAGAAAATAATATCATAAATAAATTTTAAGAAACACTTTCAGGAATGTGGACCAACCATCAACAATGCATGTGCAACTCTCTCAAATGCCCATTCAAAGTTGAGAATAAATTCACTTTTGTTTAGGCAAGTGAGAAATATGAAAAGATAGAATGTGTCATTGAGAAAAGAAAATAGGTCTCTGAAACTAAGGATAAAGGTTGATGATGAAGCCAGGGGAAAGTTAGACCTACTTGCAGAGGTAGCTGAGATATAGATTTTATGTTTTCACAGTTTTTCTTTTTGATTTCTAGAAAATGGCATTGTACAAAACTTGTGTAGTGATCCCACACTATGCAAGTGTTGTAAGTACACAAAGGATTAAAATACAATGGGTAATGTTTGATGGATGATACAACAATCATTTTCATACTCCAACAATTTTGAAGCCAACACCTAAATGAAGTTTATTGAAGAAGACAAACACATTGTGTAAACTCGCTATGCAATTGTTCTAGGTTACAGATACACAACAAGCTATAGAAAATCGCTACACAAATGTATTAGGGAGCCTGGTCAACATTCAAATCCATCTCAGATTCATATCCAACTATACTAGATGACGCAGTCGAAAATATATTGGAGAATCTTTATTGTCAAATATATTGTTATGCATTAAATATGGTCAAAGCGAACTTGTATTTTTAGCAAGTGGTTTGGATTTTGTTCCTTCTTTGATGTAACCAGATCCAAAATTAAAGGATAGTAGTGGAGTTCGACTTATCTATCCTAGGGATGTATTTTGATGATATATTTGATCATTTTGAATGTAAAAAGGGTTGGCAAAAGAACAAAGGACATTTGTCTTGAACATTGTGTAAATGTTTTGAAGTTAAATGAAATATTAGTGTAGAAGTCCAGTGCTTTTCATACCAGAGATTCTTGTGGTGGTGATATGAAGTGTGTGTCCTATTTCATGTATGTATTTCTTGTTTTATTTCTCTTTTCATCTGCAATTCTTATATTCTTAAATTGGAAAACAAATGGTCTGAAATTCATCTGATAATGATTCTTTAGATTCAAGCAATTTAAGCATTGTCATTTCTTCTTAACTCAATCAGAATTCATCTTAATTGGTGCTATGAATGTTGTTATTTGTTCTTATCCCTCTTCCATCCTATAACAACATTTTTAAAAACTAAAATACTATCACCTATGTAGCCTATGCTTCCTTGATAGTTCTACCTACCATTCACTGATTCCATTTGCTTCAAAGTTGGGTCCATTGCCCAATAGATTCATTTCCTTCTTGCTAGCAAAGTTCATAAATTTCTTCCTTTAAACAAAGATCTAGCTACTGATCCTCAAAATAAAACCTATATTTTTAGAGACCAAGTGACAAGAGAGTTCCCTCTCTGAACTGAAAGGGCTAGTTTCAGTTCTAAAGTGGTTTTGTGGTTACCTTTGTGATTTGCTTCCTCAGCCAAGCAATTTACATAGTGCTAACATGATAATTAAGAATTCACTATTTATAAAGAAATCAAATAGTTCATACCCTACATATTAAAAAACACACACAAAGTTGATAGTACCCCACATATCCATGAGGTCATTGTTTATGTAGAAAGAACTAGGTGAATTAGGGGGAAACTAGATGATAGGCATCTAGGAATACAATTTAGAGTTCAAACCTACCACCATAGTCATAGTTCACAGTATGTGCAGGATAGTAGCAGAAGCGTTGGACCTAGTTGATTTGTTAGAATAAGGTTGGGAAAATGAAATATCACTCTGTGCATAGGAGATTCTATATGTTCCTATCAAAAATTATTCTTGGTACAATGACTTGAAACGACATTTTTAGAAAGGTACTCCTCCTAGCCACCTAAATTCAAAGAAGAAGAGAGAATTGAGAATCAAATCATATTATTACTAGCTTATCAATGGTGTCTTGTTTATAAAAAAACTCTGATGGTGTATTTCTTAGATGTCTTGAGAAACATGATCCTAACAAAGTCCTCACAGAAATGCATGATACACCAACTAGAGGGCATTTTGCTAGTGAGACAATAACTCACAAGATATTGAAAGTTGGTTATTACTAGCCAATGATGTTCAGATATGCACATGACTATGTATAGAAGTGTTGGCCCTTGACCAAGTTTTGAGGAACACTTGGTCATATTTGACCATTTTTGGGACTTCGACAGCATGTCGAAGATGGAGCGCCAGACGAAGTAGAGATCATGGGAGCTCGGCCCACTTTCAGGCCCCTTTTTGGGTTTTGGGACAATGTAATGGGAAAGGGATGTTGGCCCGTGGGTTCACCCACGCTTAGGCCACTTCTGTATGTATAAATAGATGTCTAGGCGAAGTAAGTAAGGGGACGATAACCTATATATGTGATGTAAGCTAATTGCTAGTAGTGCTCTGTGCATGACTGTAGAAGGGTTACAGAGCTAAGTGCAAGTTATTATAGAGATTGTTGGGTCACCCAAGTACCATCTTTTTACCAACCTTTCATTTCACTTTCACTTTAGTTTTAACCATATTCTGCTTTCCCATACCCTTACATTAAACCATTTTCATGATTACATGGGTTTTAGACATTATTTTCCAATGCATCTATTTTAGTGTTTTTGAGTGAATATATGATTAAATATTGGAAAAATTACATGTTTACACTTATATATGAAAGTGGGATGATTTTCATGATGTTTACAGGTGTATTTGAAGACTCCAACCAAGTCAAACTTGACCATAAAGCCTCAAATTCGAATCCTCTTCAACCCCTTGAAGATTTGATGAAGATTTGGAGATTTACTCAAGTATCTTGGATGGAGATTAATCATGAAAGAAATATTTGTGAGAGGATTTGTAGAGATATCACTTGATAGGTGTGAGCACATGGTTGTATCCAAATGAGACATTTGTGGATCTAGGAGAGATTTGTGGATCTAAGTTATCTTAAATTTTTGTATAAATAGGAGTGCCTCCTCCATTTCAAAGGGAGGACTCCTGGAGCATTGTGTCCAACTTATGATGGAATAAGAATCAAGCTTTATTTTCGCATCAGTTTCCATTCTCTAGTTTAGATTTAGAATTCTCTAGTTTATGTGTTACTTTGTTCTTGGGAGAATTGAGCTCACTCCAAATAGATCATAGTAGCATTTTCTTCTTGTTCTAATGCTTTGAATAGGTTTATATGCTTTGTTGTTTTTATTAGAATTATTTGATGATCTTGATTGTTGATAGGTTATTTAAAACATTACGAGAAGACCTCCTGTAAGGGATCTATTGTTTTCATGCCTACAACAACTCAGCCTTTTTAAGTGTATTTATTTTTAATGCATGAGTGTTTACTTGATGATCTTGATTGTTGATAGGTTTTGTGAAACATCATGAGAGGACCTCATGTAAGGGAGCTAGTGTTTTCTTTCCTACAACAACTAAGTCTTATTTAGTGGAATGAAAGAGTTAGGATTTGATTAAATTTTCTTAGATTAGAGTTATATGCCTAGTCCTGCATATATTTTGTTGGAATCATCACAAGCTTACGAGCATCCCTAGTTGATAATTAAATGAAAGCAATTTAAGCAATTGAATTGCCCAACATTTTGGCGTCGTTGCCAGGGATGGTGCTAAGGTATTAGGCATTAGGAATTTAATTTAGTATGTTTTATTTAGTTTTATTGATGCAAATAAAGGGATCTAACTCATCACGAAAGGAAAACTTGGTGACAGTAGGATCTCGGTAAGCATGAGACAATTCTGCATGATTGTTTTTAGTTTTTTCTTTATGTTTGTTTTCATAAAATTTCATTCATTTCCCATAATATTCATTTGGTGGTGCAGTAAGAGCCACCTCGTTTACTAATCATTGGCAGGAAGATCTACAAGAAAAAGGGACACGCATCAAGGATGGAAAACATCTACAGTTTGGGGGGATATTCATCATATGCCATTCATTTATCTGATATTACATCTTTCATAACCTCATAATATTTTGACCAACATGTTTTCCCAATTGAGTGTGATTACTTTTATAAACACCTTCATTGACTTCCTAAAATGCATCATCACTTTGTACATGAAGCACATATTCCAAAGAAAATATACCATGTGGAGGATGGATTCCATGCATTTGACATACTTCAATACACCTTATTGAATAAGACTAAAATGATTGAATGATTGATACACACATTATTGAATCATCATTTTGAATGCATTCATATGATTGAAATTTCAAGTCTATTCTATGTTGTAGCAAGAAAAAGAAAAATGAAAGTGTTGTCACACAAGAACCAACACTTACAATATTGATGGTTGTCACACAAGAACCAACCATAATCAAGAAGAATAAATGTTGCTACATAAAGAAATACTTTTGGTTGTCACACAAGAACCAACCACAAGCAAGAAAAAGAAGTGTTGTTACATAAGGAAATACTTATGGTTGTCACACAAGAACCAACCACAAAAAGCAGCTGCCACTTAGATATCTTTCAACAAAAGAAGGTTCCATCATACAACTTAGGAAATTCAATGCAAGGTTGCATGAGGACATGCAACACCTTCAGTTGGTGGGTATGTTGGGTCACCCAAGTACCATCTTTTTACCAACCTTTCACTTCAGTTTTAACCATATTCCGCTTTCTTATACCCTTACATTAAACCATTTTCATGATTACATGGGTTTTAGACATATTATTTTTCAATGCATCTATTTTAGTGTTTTTGAGTGAATTTATGATTAAATATTGGAAAAATGACATGTTTACACTTATATATGAAAGTGGGATGAGTTTCGTGATGTTTACAGGTGTATTTGAAGACTCTAACCAAGTCAAACTTGACCATCAAGCCTCAAATTCGAATCCTCTTCAACCCCTTGAAGATTTGATGAAGATTTGGAGATTTACTCAAGTATCTTGGATGGAGATTAATCATGAAAGAAATATTTGTGAGAGGATTTGTAGAGATGTCACTTGATAGGTGTGAGCACATGGTTGTAACCAAATGAGACATTTGTGGATCTGGGAGATATTTGTGGATCTAAGTTATCTTAATTTTTTGTATAAATAGGAGTGCCTCCTCCATTTCAAAGGGAGGACTCCTCGAGCATTATGTCCAACTTATGATGGAATAAGAATCAAGCTTTATTTTCGCATCAGTTTCCATTCTCTAGTTTAGATTTAGAATTCTTTAGTTTATGTGTTACTTTGTTCTTAGGAGAATTGAGCTCACTCCAAATAGATCATAGTAGCGTTTTCTTCTTGTTCTAATACTTTGAATAGGTTTATATGCTTTATTGTTTTTATTAGAATTATTTGATGATATTGATTGTTGATAGGTTATTTAAAACATTACGAGAAGGCCTCTTGTAAGGGAGCTATTGTTTTCATGCCTACAACAACTAAGCCTTTTTAAGTGTATTTATTTTCCATGCATGAGTGTTTAATTGATGATCTTGATTGTTGATAGGTTTTGTGAAACATCATGAGAGGACCTCCTGTAAGGGAGCTAGTGTTTTCTTTCCTACAACAACAAAGTCTTATTTAGTGGAATGAAAGAGTTAGGATTTGATTGAATTTTCTTAGATTAGAGTTAGATGCCTACTCCTGCATATATTTTTTTGGCATCATCACAAGCTTACGAGCATCCCTGGTTGATAATTAAATGAAATCAATTTAAGCAATTGAATTGCCCAACAAAGATTATAGAAGGCTTTGTGCTACAACGCAAGGAAGAAGGATCTAGCGAGCTGCGCAGATCTTCTGTCCTGTGCGCAAAAGGTTTTTTGGTGACTCTGTGTTATAACTGATTGAAGACATTAATAAAGAAGAAGATTTGGTAGACATAGCCCCAAGGGGGGGGGTGAACCACGTACATGCTATGTTACTCTTCTTTGTGTGATGTATCGATGTGTTTCTATGTGATGAATGTTAGATAGACCTGATTTTTCTTTGTGCCCAATCATGTGAATGAATGCTAGATCTAACCTATATGGATGTGCTTAGTGCTTGAATCTGCTTGATCTAATGTGTTCCTTTTATGTTAAGTGTTATTAGATTATGGATCTGGTTGCATACTATGATACTCTGTAATTAGGGTATGTCTATGTTGTTACTAAGAACTAAATATTGATGAATATTAACTGCTAAGTGCTCTGTTAAGTGTTAGAATCATATATCTATGTCCCAGCTAAGGTTGTAGACATCTAATTCCTGCAACCACCCCTACTTCTACCTCGACTGAGACTTCATCTGCTTCACAGGTGTTGCCGAAAGGGATGGTAGTTAGGGTTTTGTTGGTGTGTTGTTGTAGCATTGAACCCTGGGTTTGCCCCTGTGCCAACAAATGGTTCCGTTGATGGGAATAGTGGCAGTGCAATGTCATCTTCCACACCTACTACAACTAGTTGAAGATCACAATCCAGTCTACACCGTGCATCACCCCGAACACACTTTATAGGTTTAGACCCTTGATGAAGTTCAACACAGACCACCAATTCACTTACATTAAAGCGCGTGCTGATGAGCATAAACAACAGCTCCATTCATATTACAAATTGACAGAAGATGACTTGGAGGATATTACCAAGGAATGGTCGGAAGACCTCCTTGTTCCAGTGGAAACTGTAGAGATGTCTGATGTGGATAGAGATGAAACTATGTCGGACACACCTGGACCAAGTAAAACGAAGAAAAATGACAAAGTGCATGATGTCCATAGCACATCGGTGGAGACATCTTCGACCTCACTTGAGCAGGGAGATGATGGTGGAGAACTAGATGGCACAAAAGTCGAGCAAAACAAAGGCGAAGTTACTCCGCCTAGAGATGAAGAGGATCCAACTAAGAAAAGGAAGGTTACCCTGCCAAAGCCTTCGTCCCGAAAGAAATCTAGAGCCACCAGGGCTACGTTTAAGACTACCCTCACCTCAGACGACTTTGACTTCTTATTCACTGCGTTGAATGTTGCTTCATTGGAGATCGCGGAAAAGCAAGAAGCGAAGAAGGAGGAGGTATTCAGTCGAATCAAGGGTGAACATCGAGAAGTGAAGCAGGCACTACAATCCAGCCATGCAGTTTCTATTGCACCCTCGACAAGTGGAACAGAAGAACCAGGAGATGAGCCATACCAACTACACCAGATTGCCAATAAAGTTAAAGCTTGCCTTAGATGAGCTCAAGAAGAGATAGTGCAAGCTACCCAAGCTTTGGCACATACACAAAAAGATATGCTAGAACAACACAGTAATGCAAAACAAGAAAAACTATCTCTTCAATCAAGGTGGGAGGAAGAGAAAGAAACGCTACAGCAAGATAGGGAACAGTTGCTCACAGAGCAACTCGAAGTATAGGAACGGGTTCACATATGACTTCGCTCTGTGAAAATCCTCGTAGTATAGATAGAAGAAAGAGTTCCACAACATGTGGAACAACTAGAAGGAGTGATCCAGTAACTTCAACAGTGCATTGCAGACCTGGAACTTCGCACTGTGACTGAGACACCTCAAGAAATAAGAGATCTAAGAGAGGCCACTTCTCGAAGCACAGTTGACCGACTAAAATCCTTTTCCTTGGAATACAAGCAGTTGAGCTCCAGAAGCGCCCAGACGTATGAAAGCCTCACGGAAAATACAGAATTACAGGTGTTAGAGTCGCAGCTCCAACACGCACAGCAGCAGGCAGACACGTTACAAGCGCAACTAAAGGCCTTGTCACCAGTTGAGAGAATAAATAGATTTCCAGAGAAACGCACGACCTAGTAGCAAGTATGCATACTCTAGAGTAAAGTAATGGAAGTATCTCAATGACTTCAACCAGTGAAAGAAAAGGCATGCCAATTATTCACTGAACTTGAAAGCCAAGGAGTAGAACTTGAACAGGTTGTGAGTAGAGAAAAATAGTGCCTCGAAGGACCAATCAATGATGCACTTATTCAGGAGTTCACTGAGCAAGAAGAAGTAGCACTGCAGTAGATCGAAGCAGCTTGGGCCAAGCTCGAGGCATTTGAAGTGGAATTGCTCAGACCAGAGTGACTCAGGACGAGTCACAGGTGAGCGTCGAGCACCTGTTGGCCCTTGACCAAGTTTTGAGGAACACTTAATCATATTTGACCATTTTTGGGACTTCGACAGCCTATCGAAGATGGAGCGCCAGATGAAGCAGAGATCATGGGAGCTCAGCCCACTTTCATGCCCCTTTTTGGGTTTTGGGACAATGTAATGGGAAAGGGATGTCAGCCCGTGGGTTCACCCACGCTTAGGCCAATTTTGTATGTATAAATATATGTCTAGGCGAAGTAAGTAAGGGGATGATAACCTATCTATGTTATGTAATCTAAGTGCTAGTAGTTCTCTGTGCATAACTGTAGAAGGGTTACATAGCTAAGTGCAAGTTATTATAGAGATTATATAAGGCTTTGTCCTACAACGCAAGGAAGAAGGATCTAGTGAGCTGCGCAGATATTTTGTCCTGTGCACAGAAGGGTTTTTGGTGATTGTTTGTTGTAACCAATTGAAGACATTAATAAAGAATAAGAGTTGGTGGACGTAGCCCCAGGGGGGGGTGGTGAACCACGTACATGTTGTGTTTCTATGCTTTGTGTGATGTATCGATGTGCTTCATTGTGATGAATGTTAGATAGACCTGATGTTGCTTTGTGCCCAATCATGTGACTGAATGCTAGATATGACCTATATGGATGTGCTTACTACTTGAACCTTCTAGATCTAATGTGTTCCTTTTATGTTAAGTGTTATTAGATGATGGATCTAGTTGCATACTACGATACTCTGTAATTAGGGTACGTCTGCATTGTTACTGAGAACTGAATATTCATGAAGATTAACTGTTAAGTGCTATGTTAAGTGTTAGAATCACAGATCTGTGTCCCAACTAAGGTTGCATACATATGAGTACTGCAACCACCCCTGCCTCTACCTCCTGTGAGACTTCATCTGCTTCGCAGGTGTTGCCAAAAGGGTCGGTAGTTAGGGTTTTGTTGGTGCGTTGTTGTAGAATTGAACCCTGTGTCTGCCCCTGTGCCAACAAGAAGTGAAAGATATTCCATAAGTGTGATAACAAGTAGAAGAAACAAATTATTCCTCTAAAAGCTATAGCGATTGAAGAATATTTCGAATAATGGGCTCTAGATAGCATTGGTGAGATCAATCTAAATTCCTCCAGGAAACACAAGTACATCCTAACTACTACATATTGTTTCACATTATGGAATGATATGATACCATTGACTAAGGTAAACAATGAGGAAATTATCCAATTTATAGAGCACCATTTGATTACCAGGTTCGGCATGCCATCAATGCTTGTTTTTTATAACATTGTTTGTTTTTCTTCTTTAAAGTTGATTTATTTTTATTTGGATAAGGGGATTATTCTACAATAATAATCTAAATATTACCTCAAAAATAATGGTGTATCCTAGTCAACTAAAAAAAACTTGATCCACATTCTAAAAAGAACTATAGTTTACCACCAGAGGAAATGGAACAATTCCTTACCAAGTAATCTATGGGATTACGAAGTGACTTAGAAGTCCTCCCTAGGAACTTATCCTTACTTCATAGTCAATGGAAAATAATTCATTCTCCCTATGAACATATTATTTCCATCTCTCTAATTATCCTAGGCCTCATGAGGGAAAAACTTCCCAGTCATTTAGAAGAGGGTTAATACCCTGCTCAAACTAGAAGAAGAATAAATTTGATGCACATTAAAAAATGGTTTAAGACATGGGTTGACAAGAAATTAGTAGGTGTTATAGTGTCAATCACCGCCCCATATAAATTTATTCCTTGTTGGCCATACCCTTTCTCTACTTCCAAACCTTAATCCCCCCTTTCCTCCTCTGAATTCATTAAAAGACTCCATGTTTTGACATATCCGAGCCATATAAGCTATATAGAGTGAACACATTTGTGTGGTTATCAATTGTAAGGTGTGTACACCTTTATTTGGCTCAAAACAATAATAAATTACATATTTTGGGGTGGGGTTCACGTGTTTCCCTGGTTCTTGACCCCATATTGCATGTTTACAATTGTTTAAAACTACTCCAACCACTTTGAGAGAGTATAAAAATAGCTTAAGGGTAGAGGAGAGGACATAATACCTTGAAGCACCATTATGCTAGTCAATTCTATTCAGAATTTGCAATCCCCTATCCCAAGTTAGTGAACATTCCCTTCAGGCCTAGAAACCCTTGTTTCTAGGCCTATTCACTCCTTTGTATCTTGTGAGAGAGAAGTCATATTTATTTCTTGGAATTTCTTGAGTGAAGAAATAGGAGGTGAAATTGATCTTCACTAACACATTGGAGGAACCTGGATGTCATTTTCGGAGAGCACCTTCATTAGACATAGGTTGTAGAAATCTTATTTTTTGTTGTTCATTTAATAAAGAGATATATTTTCTATCTATTTCCATGTTTAATTGAATGATTGTCTCATTTGAATATTCAATGATCTAGAATACTAATTGATTTCAATTGTTATATTTTAAAAGTTAGTTATTCCCATAACTACCTGTCTTGTAGCTATCTTTTTTTGGAACACTGAGAAGGGGGGGGTGAATCATTATGAGAACTTTTTACCACTTTTAACAACAATATATATTCTTCATATTTATCAGCAATGTTCAACAATTTATATTTAGCATTCAATATATCATTAGTGGTATAAATCAACAATGCATAATAAACAATCACATAAACACAGTACACCATAATTTACATGGAAACCCAAATGGGAGAAACCATAGAATTATTTTCTTATATATCAAATAATAGATTCATTGGAAGCACCAACTTCCCAATTCTCTAGCTACAACTCGAAGGAGGCTATGACCCCCTATTTACAAGCTCCAACTTGAAGGAAGCTACAACTCCTTGAATTCAATGGCTCCAACCAGAAGGAGGCTAGAACCCCCTGATTCACGGGCTCCAACATAAAGGAATCTCCAACTCCCTTTTTTCTCTGACACTAATAGGAAGGAGGCTACAACCCCCTTTCCTTTCCCCATCCCGCCACACTGAAATATAAATGTAGACTTTATATCACTACCACCGATATTATCACTACCAATGTCACCAATACATCAACTGATCTATCTGTTAGAATGTTTTGATCATTTAACCATAATCAATTCTATACCATTTCTACCCAACCATAGGAACAAAGAAACCCTCGAGCACCTTAACCTTTGACATAAAGAATGATTCCTGGAAGCCTCACTAGAACCAACAGATAAACCAGGGTAGCACACATTCTCCAGAGGTAGTGCACAATATAGAGTACCAAAAGACTAAACATGGAATTAATGCACACCTGCAACTGCTGCAGCTCCTCCTCTACACTTGTGCCTTGCTTCTGGATGATTTTTTGTTTGTGAAAATTAGTTGGAGTGCCTCCTATTTATACTAATCTGGCTAGGTGAATAGGTGTCTCTTCAAACAAGGTCGACCTGTCCTTTTCTGGATATAAACAAGGTCGACTTGCCCTTTTCTCGATATATATATGAGCATATATATATATATATATATATATATATATATATATATATATATATATATATATATATATATATATATATATCTTCTTTCTAGCAGAGATGACTTGCATTTCTATGGTTTTCACACATATGTTAGGGTTTTCTATTGCTTCTCGAATATTCTATTCTAGTCAAAGGTTTATCCATGGAGGTTAATACCTTCCACATCTACCAAAACATCAACACTCCCTCTTAGCTAGGGAGGTATTTAACCATGATGTTCCATTCTGGTCTTCATAGCCTTGCTCAATATGCCATGATCCTCTCGTCATGGTTATGCATACCATGCTATTGGTAGAATCATTACGTCACACATGACTACACCCATGTGTACCTATCAATATCGTCTAGGGGCCACAACCATAGATACACAAACTATCTCATGATCACCCAGATCATATTACGAGAAACACCATCACAACCATACAGGTTCTCAACTATGCCACTAGCGTACCATACTGTCTCGTTGGTGTAGAAACAAATCGGCATACCGGACCATGTCACTGGAGTATCCTACAACTCAACATAAATCCTACAACTCAACATGAAGCCTACAACTTAGCACAAGGCCTCAACTCAGCATGAAGCCTACAACTCGACACAAAGGACTAAAACTTGGCATGAAGGCCTACAAATCGACACAAAGCCTAAAAATCCGTATGAAGGCCTACAACTTAGCCTGAAGGCCTACAACACAACACGAAGGCATACAACTTATCACAAAGGCCTACAACTCAACACGAACGCCTACAACTCAACACGAACGCCTACAACTCGACATGAAGCCTACAAGATCCTTCTTTTCGAATTATGCCATCAATTCCCTCTAATTGAGAGAATCCTCGAACCACACTTCCATCAACTGCATGCCCCTATCCATCCTAAAAAGTGTCACAAAACCTTGCTTCTCCCGATCATTGACTCCCTCTGAAGTTTGAGTCCCTCTAAGTCCTTTCAAGTCTTTCTTTTTTGTGGTAACCTTCCTGGAATACATAGAATAACTTAAGAAACAATAATAAAAAGATCAAACCTGATATGAAAACCTGGATTTGGGCTATTGTTCTACTTGAGTTGCTTTTCTTCTGAGACAAGTATTCTTTCCAACCTGGAGAGTGTGTTGTTCCTCTGAATGTATTATATCTGAGATCTTCCTGGCTCTACAATTGCTTCTTGGAAAAAGATACCTTCTCTTTATAGAGATTCATATATGCATTAGTTTCCTTTTATTATTTCTCCTACTCCAGTTCATGTTCTTGTAAGATCCAAAAATCAAACTCTTCATCCTTTGATGCCAGCTATTCAGTCCATGGCTCCATAATTTTTCCCTTTGTTCTTTGCAAGGATGATGTCAATCCTTATCTTCCATGCTCTACCAAGAGACCATGCTTCTACTGCGTCACTTTGATTTCATGGAGGAAGTCATGAATGTATTTGAATTTGACCTTAATAAGTCCTTTGAATTTAACCAGTCAAACCTTGACTTTGATTAATCGAGGGTTGGCTTTGATCAATCAAACATTGACTTTGACCTAAAAATTCAACTTTGATGTTTTTTATGGTTGAGGGAACCAGGAGATGTGTTGGGTTAGGGTGCACTAGGATATCCAATAATTATGAAAAATGCTTCACTTAAAGTTCCCAAACAATCAGGTTAGGATTTGTTGTTGCTGCAAGATAAAAAACCCTAGCTACAATTGCAATTGTGCTACAACGAGCTTGACAAAGAGTTGCAGATCTACCTTCCAGTGGTTAGACTATTCTAAAGGTGGTGTGGTCCCATAACTTGTTAGAATGTTGTATTAGTTTAACCATAATCAATGCTACACCATTGCTACCCAACCATAGGCACAAAGACACCCCAAGCACCTTAACCTTTGAGAGAAATAATGATTCTGGGGAGCCTCACTAGAACCAACATATAAACTAGGGTAGCACACAAGATAGCGTACCAAAATACTGAACATGGAACTACTACACACCTGCAACTACTGCAACTCCTCCTCTACACTTGCGCCTTGATTTTGAATGACTGTGTGTGTGTGTACAAATGCGCTGGAGTGCCTCTTATTTATACTAATCTGTCCAGGTGAACATGTGTCTCTTCAAATAGGGCCAACCAATCTTTTTCTAGATATATATATGTATTTATATTTTTGCCAGAAACGAATTGCCTTTCTAGGGTTTTCACACATCTATTACGGTTTTCTCTTGCTTTCGGAATATTCTATTCTATTCAAAGGTTTATCCATGGATATTAATACCTTCCGCATCTACCAAAAAATCAACACTATCATTGTCACTGTCACATCAACCAACCTATCACTATCACTGTCACATCAACCTATGACTACCACTGTCACATCTACCAACCTATCACTGATGATCAACCAATCATCCAACCTATCACTATCCATGTCCCTATCTCTATCAATGCCTCTGTCACTGATATACCATCAACAAACTAATCCACTCACATGGATACTAAAACTATCAGCATACCATGTACATCAACCTGTACCATACCATGTATCAACCATGTACCATAACAAGTGCCTCAAACATGCAAAATAAGATATCATCAATGAAGTGCCTCAACCAAGTACATAACAACCAAGATCATATGCCAAGTATATGTGCCAACCATGCACCTAAGTTGTGCCTGAAGCATGTGTCAGTGCTTCAACAATATACAAAGAACAAGACTTTTTGTGCTTCATGTGACTTTATGGGATAATTGTTGTTCGGATAGCCTTCATAGTTGTGTTTGAATACTGAAAGGGGGGGGGGATGAATCAGTATGAGCACAATTAGTAATTTAAATCATAATATGAAACCTCCAATAAATATTATAAGGATTCAAAATATCATCAACACCATAAACATCACATAAACACATTACACCATAATATTACGTGGAAACTCAATGCGGGAAAAAACCATGGAATACTTTTCTTATTTATGAAAGAGTACATTCATTGGAAGCACGAACTTCCTATTTCTCTAGCTACAACTGGAAGGAGTCTCCAACCCCCTATTTATAGGATGTAACCTAAAGGAAGCTCTAATTCCATAATTTACTGGCTACAACCCCCTTTCCTTGCCCCATCCAACCGCCCTGAAATGTAAATGTAGACCACTTTGTCACTGATAAATTGTTGTTGTTGTTGTCTCTAATATTTTTTCTACTGTTGTGAATGATATCAATATCTCATCAAGACTGCAACCACACATACCTCATAACAATATTCACAAGAGAGTTATTCAAATCAAATGCTTATGAATCACTAAGACATACTTGTTCATGATTTCTTCATAATATTCACCCTAACACACACAGGAAAACATACATTCAATCCTGTAGTTGACCCAAGATTTAGATTCTTGGTCTTCTCAAATTTTCCTCATAGGTCCGCAACTTTATGCATTGTCTTCTTATGGGTATCCACACTTTTCCTCATTACATATCACAGATGTGCGCGCTTTTCCTCCTAAAACCTGCGGATATAATCAAGGAATACCTGTCTAAAACCTCTTCTTTGTACTCTCGGCTCCTACAAACTTATCACTTTACTGGACTTCTCTATCTTTGACTCACTGCCTCATATCTCCAACATGTATTCTCATAAGTGATACATAGAAGTGATTTTCAATTGACTCTTCTCTGTGTTTTAAAGAGAAATATCATAATGACATGCAACTCACATGCAACTTGTTAACTTCTGATTACAGTTACTTTCACATGAAAGTCATTATATTCTATTTAAAAATACTTTACTTCGACATGAAACTTCTTCAAGGGTTGACATCAATGAAAACCAATCTTCCAACAACTAAAATTTCGACAATTCATATTTTTTGAAAATTAATCTTTTTTGATAATTAATTAATCCCTGCAATAATTAATCTTTCAACAATCTCCCCCTTTGGCATTGATGGCAACACTTAGACACAACAATGGAAACACTCATGCTCATTTTGGCTCCCCCTATCTTCATGCCTCTTCTCTTCCTTTCCATGCCTCTGTTTTTCTATCCCCCTTTGACATCAATGAAAAAGGATGACTTCTCCTTGGGGTTGTTCCCCCTATCTATAAGCCTCTGATCTCTACTGATGTTTCGATTCATGTTGCTTCCTCGTGTAAATTTCTGATAAAAATCATTCAAAAAACATTCAAGTCTTTCAAAAATCATTCACTTTGGGGCTGAAACTACTCCAAGTTTTTGTCGAAGATACCCAAAAGTCCCCCTTGGAAGAGGTTTGGTGAAGATATTTGAAATCTTCTCTTTTGTACCAACATACTCTACCTTGATGTTCTTCTCTGTAACATGTTACCGTAGAAAGTGAAACTTGATCGGAATGTGTTTCATCTTGGAATGCATCATTGGATTCTTAGAGATACTTATAGTAATGGTGTTATCACATAATGTCAGAATAGGCTCGTCATATTTCAGTTGTATGTCCTGCAAAGTTTTCTTCATCCAAAGAACCTGTGTACAACATGTTGTTGTTTCAATATACCCTACTTTTGCTTTGGACAATGATATTGAATACTGTTTCTTGCTCAAACAAGATATAAGAAATCACCCAAGTAGAAGGATGCTACTTGTACTTCTTCTATCATCAACACTTCCTGCCCAATCCGCATCTATGTATGCAACTAGAGATAGATCATTCCCTTTTAGATACCATAATCCATAGCCTTATGTTCCTTTGAGATATTTGAATATTCTCTTTACTTCCATAACATGTGTCTCCTTCAGTGCTGCTTGAAATCTTGCCACCTGTCCAACTGCTTGCATCACATCTGGTCTTGATGTAGTCACATAGAGTAAGCTGCCAATTGTCGATATGTAGAGTCTTTGATCTTCATTCTTGGATATATCATCTTTGCTCAATTTGCAGTTGGTCTGCATGGGAGTACTCATAGGATTAAAATCTACCATTCCAAAATTATTTATCATTTCTTCGATATACTTGGTCTGGGAGATGAAAATACCTGTATCTAGATGACATATGTGGTGATCCAAATTATTTTTGGCACGAAATGAGAGCGGAGATATAATAAAGAAATGCACAGAGATATCACAGATATTCAATAATATAACAGAAATGTATCAGATATGCAACCATAACATAGATATACAGTAATACACAATTTCTATTAATGAAAGAAATGTACAGAGACTGTAAAAATACAGAGTGAAAGACTCGCTAGAATGGTGGCAACTTATCTCTGAGAAGAGATGTGACGGCTACTCGCATTCGAAAGAATATGATTACAATGAGGCTCTGAAGGCCTTTTTACAATAAACAGGAATGCCAAAAGTCCCATACATCCAAAAACCTAACCCTGGGAGATGAAGCGCCAAAATTCATGTGGGCCCCGTTTGGGTAAGTTAGTACATCAACTTCCCGGGGTCATAACTTTTGCATACGATCTTCGTTTTAGGTGTATAATAGCTCGTTGAAAAGGTATCGTCGAGGAGATTCATTTTTGGGGCTCAATCATGCCTATAGCTATCATTGAGAAGCTCTATCTCGAAAAACCTTCATTTAGGCCCTCAAAATGGCCACAGAAGATAAAACCTACTAAAAATAGTAAATTGCCAAAATTGCCAGAAAGTTGTTTTGAGCCAGTTGGAAAAGGTGGGTGGCCACCGATATCCACATGGATCAATCCTCCCTCCTTAGGAAGCAATGGTCTCCATTGCGTTGAGTTCTCAAGGGAGAAGGAAAAGCGTTTGTTGAATCTGCATCTTGGTGAGCTACTTGTCTTGTTGGAGACGTCGCACTGCTCAGTTTGTGGAAGTCTATCACAAACCTGTTGAGGTTGAGGTTGTTCAACAAGTTGAGATACATGAGAGGATGGTGTGTAGAAGGAATATTTGTGCTTTGCTGCAATCTTGTCGACCTGCTTCTATTGGGTAGAAGGTTCTTGGGGCAAGGTTGTAGTGGTTGCAGTGTCCTTTTGTTCTCCTTTTGAACAGATTGTGAAGAAGCTAAATTTTGCAGTATGAGATACTACCTTGCGACACTTTTTAGGTGGAACAGTAGTCGGAACTACCTCCGGTATTCTATAGAGATGACCCCCCAAAGTAACAATGACACTACGGGGTCGAGACTCATAAACAGCATGGTGTCTCCACATATATGGTTGGCCCAAGAGCACATCACAGACATCCAGTGGGGCAACATCACATAATACCTCATCCTTGAAGGGTTTGATGCCATATGATAATCGACGTTGTTGGTTGACACAGAGATCTCGTCCTTGGCGAAGCCACCCTATGTTGTATGGGTGCGGGTGTGTTGTTGTCGACAATCCCAACTGTTTGACAACCTCTCCTGAGATGAGGTTCTTCTGGCTTCCGCTATCAACAATAAAATGTAGCGGGGTCCCCTTCACCCACATCTGTGAATGAAAAAGGCGTTCCCCCTCTTCAGGATCTTTTGGTTCTTTTGGTTGAATTGTTGCGGTCGCGACAATAATAGTGGGGTCTGCGTTAATGATCTGTCCTTTACCAGTATTTTCAGAATTAGATTCTAAACTAGGGTTTGGCTCCTTGTCTTTGATCTCAGTCACCAATGACTGTTTTGAGCGGCATTCAACGGTGTTGTACCAGGGCTTTTGTGGAAATCATACCATTTTCCAGTGTCCTTCTTTGTCTTCCCGTGACCCTTCTTTTCCTGTGTCTTGGACTGGTTTTCGGGAGACTGTTTGTTAGGGCTATCTTTGTCATACTTTGGTTGTTGCGGATTTGCAGACCCGAACTCCCATTTGTTCTGGTGCTTAAATTTCTAC
>SNQJ01S0004962.1:67193-85024 GCA_010110895.2 Picea sitchensis
AAAAAAAAAAATTATGTCAAAAAACTTATTACAACTCATAGTTATAATATGTATAAAACATAGTTATTATAAATTTATAATAATAAAGGATTAGGCCTGAAAAGATTGTTGACTATTAGAAATTGTTGGTGAGATAGTTAATAGTTGCAGAGATTTATATTATTTGGAGTGGATTTTGAGGATTTACATTTTTTAGTCCCTTTGGAAATGTAATGGTACATTTTAAATATGAATGGAGTGAGGCCTTTCTATATGGTGATGATGTGTTTTACTATTATTCTTTAAATGTGTATAAACAAATCTTATAGAATATAATCTATGTTGCTCGTTTAATTAGGATAATAGTGTTGGCTATGATGATGAAATAGTCTTTGAATGCATTGATGAGTTGTAATATAAATTTTATGCGTTGTAATAAATTTTAAACATATTTTAAACATAGTTATAACAAATTTTAAAAATAGTTATTATAAATTTATTTTAAACATAGTTATTATAAATTTTAAACATAATTATAATATGTATGGGACCCGGGCCAGGTCTGCAGGGGGGCTGAGGCGATCCGTGGCCCTGGCCCAGGTCCCGTGGGGTTTTTTTGCAGGGATAAACGAAAACCCTTGAAACCAAGCTTCAAGACAGGTAATATCGGCCTGCGTGGCTTCCACATAAGTTATTATGTGATGGTTTCATCTGAAAAATGAGAACGTAGCCATTATGTCTCGGGAAACTGAGGTTAAGTAATTCGATGCCTACCTTCGAAAGTTGTAGAGAGTAAATTGTAACTACACCAGGGTGCTAGTTACCTTTATTTACTTGATGGAGTGTCAGTCAGTTCGATGCAACTCAATTTTATTTTATAGTCGAATTCTCCTTAATGTTTAAACTTTCATAGGAATGGTCTCAATCTCCTAGAACAGGTCGAGGGTTTACACGGGTAATTACTAGATTTTATTCATGTTCATATGATGTCAATACTTACTATTGTTTGGTATTCGACTCCTTTGTATCAAGAACCCTAGGTTTTCATTTTTAAAAAGAACATGTCCACATATTATAACTAAGTTTAAAATAAATTTATAATAACTATGTTTTAAATAAATTTATAATAACTATGTTTTAAATTTATTATAACTATATTTAAAATATGTTTAAAATTTATTACAACTGATAAAATTTATATTATATTACAACTCATATCACTCCATTTATATTTAAAATGTAACATTTATATTTAAATAAATATAGTTATATATTTATTTTCAAAACAAATATTTAAATAAATTTGTAGCTTAGGTAATATTAGTGTTTTTGTTAATTTTTTTTTTATTTTAGATATTTTTTTTTTAATATTTTATTGAATTTTGATTAATTTTCAGTTTTGTTTTCTCATTTTATTTTTCCTTTTTCAAGTTTGAAACGATTTTTTGCTCTTCTTTTTAACAAAAAAAAACTTATTTTGGTTTTTTAAATTATTGTTTTTCGAGGAAATTTTAAATTTTTTTTCATTTCTTTCTAGTTTTTCTTTGTTTTTCACCATTTTGTTAGCTCATGAAATTTATTAGCTCATATGTTTTGAATATGGTCAATATAACAATACTTTTAAAAAATTATTTATGTTTCATTCAATGTAACTTGTATTTATTTTTTTATTATTAAAAGTAAAAAATTATTAAAAAGTGATGTTGAACTTTTAAAGTATATTGTGATATTTTTATGGCATTATGTATTACCTTGTGCTTTGTGTGATAATAACATTTAAAAATTAAACATTTAAGGGTTTCTTTTATGATTTTGTTTACAGTAATGATGAGTTCTTTTAGCACATTATAAAAATGTGTCATTTTCATACCCCAATTTTAGAATGGGTGCTACCGGTAGCATTACTTTTCAATTTGATGGTTGATTTTGAGGTTTTGGTTTTAATGGTACCAAATGATAAAAATATGATTTCAAATGATCTCAAAATTTAACGTTTTGAAAAGAAAGAAAAAAATCAAAAACATCTTATTTGTTTTTAGGTGTTGATTTTAAGGTATTTCTGAGCTACTATCTAAGTTTTGAAGCCCATGTTTGAAAAATGTTGTAATTTTGACCCCGTTTTAAAACATGGTGCTACCGGTAGCACCACTTTTTGATTTGGGGGTTGATTTTGATGTTTTTTATGCAAAAATATGGGTTTTTTGGGCCAGAGTTCTCGTTTTGAGGTCACAGTTCTCATTAAGTTGGTAACTATGTTAACTCAAGAGTCAAATTTTCCAATCATGTCATATTCTCTTTTGATGGAGAACTTGCTTCCAAACACTTCAAAATGTTTCACATTTGACGGTCCTCCTTTCCATAGCTCGTAGGGAGTCATATCATTGTTACTTATGAGCATTCCTTTGTTCAAGATATGAACTATTGTTTGTACTTCATGTGCCCAAAATATGTCACCCAACTTGGAATCTTTCAACATGGTTCTGGTAATCTCTTGTAATATCATGTTCTTTCTTTCAGCAACTCCATTTTGTTGAGGTGTCCAGACTGTTGAGAATTTCCTTTTTATCCCATGTTCACCACAAAAATCCATGAATTATTTCGATGTAAACTCTCCACCATTGTCTGATCTCAAACATTTGATTTTCAAGTCTGTCTCTGTGTCAACCATATCTTTGTATATCTTGAAGTGCTCAAATTCCTCTAACTTATTCTTGAGAAAGAAAAATGCAGTCATTCTTGTGTAGTCATCAATTAGTAGCATGAATTATTGTTCACCGTTTAAACCCTTTTTTTCTCGTTGGTACACATAGATCAGTATGTACAATCTCCAATGGTTTTTTCGTTGAGTACTCCTTTGATTTGAACCTGGACCTAGTCTATTTTCCCTGTAGACAATGCTTACACAGAGTATTCAATGGATTTTAAATTTCAAGCATTTCTCTTACTACTTCCTCTCTGCTAATTTTGAAAAGATTATCAAAGTGCATGTGACCCATTCTTCTATGCCAAAGCCAAATTTCATTTTCCTTTCCTAAACAACAACTTTCCTTTCCAATTTCATTCAAAACATGTAGTTGTTTGATGTCCTTATAGCGGTCGCCACTAACCTTCCTGATCCTTCTATCCTTATTTCACATTTCTCTGATTTGAACTGAAGTGTGTGTCCTTGATCACACATTTGACTTACACTCAACAGACTGTGCTTCATATCTTCGACTAGTAGAACATTTTATGCCATGGCATCTTTTCTTCCAAGCTTAATTGTGCCTCTACCTATAATTTTAGTTGAATGACTATTGTTAAATGAAACTAATCCATATTTTTCTTTATTCAGAGTTAGTAACTTGTTCCTGTCACCTGTCATATGCTTTGAACAACCACTGTCAACATACCAATCACTTTCCCTGTGTTGGTCTTGTAGGCTAAGAAAACATTGATTATTCTTTCTTTTTCACATCTCTTGTAGTTTTGATATCTGAATGTTAATGTTCTGCATTGATTCCATGGGTGGAATAGTCAATCTACAATTCTTCGCTATGTGACCATAGTTGTGGAATTTATAGCATTCTACTTCATTTCTCAATGAACCAAAACTATTTTGGTTTCTATTGTATGCTTCATAAGATCTTCTAGGATAACTATTATTTGAGTACCTTGCATAGTTGCTTCTGTTCTTGGCATAGGCTCTGCAGTTTACAACTTTATGTCCAAAATTATCACAATTAAAAAAATGAACATAAAAGAATCTTTGATAGTTGGGAACGGATGATATTATTTGTGATGCACTACTTTTGAATTCGTCTTCTTGAGTCTTCTTTACTTTTGCAGTGTTCTTTTTTGGGGGCTTGCATTCTTCCTTATTGACAGAATCTCTGACAATATCTGCATAGTTGTTTTTTCCCGCTTCTTGTTCTATTGTATTGAAGTTTGATGCCTTCTCATTTTTTACTTAATTGTATCCTAGTCCGGATTTTTCATTTGATGGTCTTTGACTTCTGATTTGATCCAAAATTGTGGTTCTCTTTTGTTGCACATCTTTCTTCTGAAGATATTTCGTTAAAGAGACTATTTATGCTTCCAAGCTTCCAATTATTTTCTCCTTTTCTTCTAACTGACTTCTAAGGAATTCCTAAATTCTTTTGTCTTCTTCTATTTTAATTTTTATACTTGTGATCATCTTCTTGATTTCTTCAGAGTTGGAATTCTAAGATCCCTCTTTCATTTTTAGCTCTGCCTTGAGTGACTTGTTTGTATTTCTTTCTTTCTTGAGTTCTTCTAATGCACTAATTAGCTCTGTTATGATATTGAATTCACCTTATTCTTCATAATCATCTTCTACTTCCATGAAGAGTACTCTTTTTGAATCATTTTCACTGTCATTATCCTCCTCGTATGATGAGGAACTTTCCTCCTTTGAGTAGAAACTTTTCTTGAAGAATTTATTTTTGTTTCTTCTCTTGGTTCCCTTTTGATATTTATTTTCCCTTTTAGAGCCTTATTCTTCATCACTATATTTATTATTGTGAGGAAATTTAGAAGAAAAATGGCCAATACCACCAAAATTAAAACATTTCAATGGAATCATACCTTTATACTTTTTGGTTCGTTTCTTTAATTTCCTTACGAAGTTAGCCATCTCTTCATCTTCGTCTAAATCATCACTACAGCTGCAACTTGGATTTCATTTTTTATTGTGCCTCTTCTTTGTCTTCTTGGATGCCTTGAAAGCTACTTCCTTTGTGACTAGGTTCTCCTATTATGTTCTCATTTCATCAGCTGTAAATATTCCATGTAGCTTGCCTGTAACACATCGGGTTTTGAGCCCCCATATTTTGTAATGTATTATTACATTGTTGAGAGGCCAGAGTGCGCAAACAATTATTAAAATGCCAGTGTGACTAAGAAATGTAATGTGTGATCATTATTAATAATAAATACATTGTTGGATACTAGACGAACAAGGACTAGAGTTATAGGGGGCTATGATTCCACAAGAGAGGGGGCTTGAGGGGATAAGTGTTTATTTCATTTTTTAATTACCCATTTTGTTTAATGGGGGGGGGACCATTTACATGAGATATTAGGGGAAGGCCAAGAGGTTCTTGATCCCCATGACTTACAAAAACCCATCCCTGGTCCATGGAAGGGGTTCCCCAGTTGGCTAATTCTCTCATTCATTTTGGTCATTCGCTCACTCTCATTCTCATCCCCATTATGTTGTTGTTGTTGGTCGCCTCACATGTTCATTCCCTAATTTTTTCACTGTTCATATTCTCTCGTGGAGTCTACACTCCATTATTTTCTGTCACCCACTCATCCTTCCTCATTTTTCATGTATTGGCTTGAGAAAGGAAGACGAATTGTTGAAGAACAACCAAGGTTTTGTTGGTTGTAGAGATTCCTGGTGTAATCCAACCATGATTTGAGGCATGCATGTATGAGATTCTTGTCATGTGTCCATCATTTCCCACAACTACGACTCCTGAGAGTCCCAACATGGAGATTCTAGACTAGTTGCACTAGAGCCCTGGAAGGAGAAGGACTTCCTGAGGGACTGCATGGCAGAGAAAGGTGGAGGTCCATTATCCTGGGGTGGTGTAGGCTGGATAGAAGAGAGTTGGGTACTTGGATTGTTGTGAGTGCTGGAGAAGCATGTGAGAGCTTGAGTGATGACTGGTTTGGGAAGCCAAATAATACTCTGGAACCATCCTTGTGGACACATAGCACTGGATCGGGGGTGACATTGTTGTTGAGACTTGGAACAACAATGTCTACGGTTGGGTGGAACATCCTCGGTCTGCAGCCAGTTGATGTCTTCTTTTAGAAAATATAAGTGCTTTATGTTATGGTTTCCTTTGCTTGTGTATTTATTTATGTTTTTTATTAAATGATTATATATGAGATTTGTACATATAATATGCATTCTTTCTAGTTAATGGTGTGCATGGTATATTGTGCATGTCTTTCATGTTGTAGTATGAATCTTGATCATTGCATGTATGTATTTCATTCTTATTTATTAATTAATTGTTATCATAGATTCAAAATCAGCCAAGAGGTGCATTCTTGGTGTGGCATCCCCGATCTGTGGGAGGATGGGTATGTTACATCACCCATGCTCAATGTACCGAGATCTTATATTTCTTCTAGGGATGATATTTTAGGATCAATCTCAAAGGAAGAGACCTCAATACATTTTGATCAACCACTAAGTCATCAAATTATACTTCCAATCCCTTAATAATATTAAATATTTCATCCACTCTCAGAAGGTAGGCTGCAATGTCTTCATCTTCCTTCATCTTCAACTTTTCAAACTTAGCTCTGAAAATTTGAAGTTTAGCTCCCTTTACCTTGGCATCTCCTTCATAAATATTTTTTATTTTGTCCCAAATATCCTTTGCACTATCACAATGCATAACTTTAAAAATACTAAATCAAATAGACTGCTTAGAATAGTACCTTTAGCCTTCGAGTTGTGTTCATTGAGTTTCTTTCCATCTATGTTGGTTGGGGGAGTGGCTAGTGTTATATACCCATCTACTATTGATTTCCAAACATCAAATCCCTATTCTTGTCAAAAAAATCATCCTTTTATTCTATAAGGTATGGTTCTTCCCATCAAACATTGGTGCTCCAATTTTATTTTAATCTATTATCTCCTTCCAGTGGTTAAAATTCTTCCTGAAGGACCTGCTCTGATACCAATTGTTGGAATATTGAGGGGGGTGGGGGGGTGAATAAGTATGAGCATAATTAGTACTTTTAATCACAATATGAAACCTCTAATAAATATTATGAGCATTCAAAATATCATCAACACCATAAACATCACATAAAAATAGTACACCATAATTATACGTGTAACCCAATGCAGGAAAAAAACACATAATGTTTTTCTTATTTATCAAAGAGTAAATTCATTTAAAGCACCAACTTCTTATTTCTCCAACTACAATGGGAAGGGGGCTCCAACCCCCTATTAATAGGCTGCAACCTGAAGGAAGTTTCATCTCCCTAATTTATTGGCTCCAACCAGAAGGAGGATACAACCCCCTTTGCTTGCCTCATCCAGCAACCCTGAAATATAAATGTAGAACACTATGTCACTACCTATTTCACTGATAAACTATTGTTGTCGTTGTCTCTGATATTTTTACTACTGCTACTAATATCAATATCTCATCAAGTCTGCAACCACACATACCTCATACCAAGATTCACAAGGGATTTCTTCATAATATTAACCCTAACACACATAGGAAGACATACCTTCAATCTGTAGTTGACCTGAGTTGTAGATCCCTGATCTTCACAAATGTTCCTCATAGGTCCGTGACTTTATGGATTTTTTGCTCGTGGGTATCCGCGCTTTTCCTCACTGCATCCCGATAATGCATGCACTTTTCCTCCTGAAACCCTCAGATATACTCAATGAATCCATGTCTGAAACCTCTTCTTCGTACTCTTGGCTCTTGCAAACTTCTTACTTCACTGGACTTCTCTGTCTTCAACTCACTTCCTTATATCTCCAACCTGTATTCTTATAAGTGATACAGAAAAGTGATTTTCAATTGACTCTTCTGTGTGTTTTAAAGAGAAATGTCATAATGACATGCAAATTCCATGTGGCATGCAACTCACATGCAACTTGTTAACTTTTTTTTACAGTTACTTTGACATGTAAATGAAATGCATCTTGTTATATTTTGTTTACAACTACTTTACTTCGACATGCAACTTGTTCAAGGGTTGACATCAATGACAACCAATCTTCCAACAACTAAACTTTCGACAATTAATATTTTTCATTAATTAATTAATCCCTGCAATAATTAATCTTTCAACAAGTTTCTTCTATTCTTGGCATAGGCTCTATAGTTTGTAGCTTTGTGTTCAAAATTGTTACAAGAATAACATAAACCAAGAAAAATAGGTTGATACCTAGATGTAGGGGATCTTCTGAATGGTGTTTCTCTTCTAAAGTCTTCTTCTTCTTGAGTTGTTGTTGATTGTTGATTATGTATTATGAATCATCTAGGTGGTCCAATTCCTCTATGATTTTCTTCTCAAGTCTTCAAATATCCCTCTTTCTTGATAGTACTTATGACGATTTCTACATAGTTTCTTTGTTCTGCTTCATGTTCTATCATCTTGGAGCTCAGGCCTTTCTCATTCTACATCATATCCTAGCCCAGACTTTTCATATTATTCCTTTGACTACCAATGATATCGTCCAATATTTTGGTTTTATTCTTTTTCATATCTTTCTTCTGGAGATCTTTTCTTAAAGTGACTATTTCTACTTCCAAGCTTTCAATTATCTTCTCCTTTTCTTCTAACTAGCTTCTAATTGTTTCTTCAATCCTTCTGTCTTCTTCTACCTATATTTTTAACTTCATGACTATCTACTCAATTTCTTCTGAGTTTGAATTCTGAGAACGTTCTTTCATATTTAATTCTTCCTTGAGTGACTTTTTTTTCTTTCTTTATTTCCTTAGATATTCTAAGGAACTGATTAATTCTGCTCTAAGATTCGCTTCACCTTCTTCTTCAGAATATTCTTCATCATATTCTACTTCCATGAAGAGTACTCTTTCTAAATCACTATCGCTATTATCATTTTCGTCTGATGAGGAGTTGTATTCCTTTGAGTAGAAACGTTTCTTGAAGAATTTATTTTTGTTTCTTCTCTTGTCTCCTTTTTTATTTTTATTTGTATTCTTAGGATTTTCTTCTTCATCGCTACCTTTATTCTTAGCATAAGGACATTTAGAAGAAAAAATACCAATACCATCACAATTAAAGCATTTCAATGGAAGCATACCTTTGTACTTGTTGATTCCTCTTTTCAACTTTCTAACGAAGTTTGCCACTTCTTCATCTTCCTCAGAATCATCGTTGCATCTACAATTTGGTTTCGACTTTTTCTTGTTTTTCTTCTTTGTTTTCTTGTATGCCTTGAATGTGTCTTCCTTTGTTACTGAGTTATATTGTTCTATCCTCATTTCATAAGCTGTGAATATTCCAAGTAGTGCGTACATGCTCAAAGTGTCAATATATGTTCTTTCTTCTAGGGATGATATCTTAGGATCAAATCTCATAGGGAGAGATCTTAGAGCCTTTTGAATGACCATTGATTCATCAACTTCTTATCCCATTCATTTAATAGTGTTCATTGTTTCATCAACTCATAGAAACTAGGCTGCAATGTATTCATATTACTTCATATTCAATTGATCAAACTTAGCTTTGAGGATTTGAAGCTTAGCTCCTTTGAATTTGGCATCTCCTTCGTAAATATTTTGAAGTTTATCCCAAAGATTCTTTTCATTGTTTCAATTCATAACCTTGGCAAATATTGAATCATCCAAACTGCTCAAAATGGTGCCTTTATCCCTTGAATTGTTTTTGTTGAGTTTATTTCCATATTTTTCAATTGGGGGAGTGGTTGGAGTTGCATATCCATCTACTACTGACCGCCAAACATCAAATCCATTTTCCTGGAAAAAATGTTTTCATCCTTTTATTCTAGAAGGCATAATTTTGACCATCAAACCTTGGTGCTCCAATATTAGCGTATTCCATGATCTCCTTCTAGCGGTTAAATTGTTTCTTGAAGGACCTTCTTTGATACTATTTTTTGGAATACTGAGAGGGGGGGTGAATCACTATGATCACTTTTTACCACTTTTAATAACAATATATATTCTTCAACTTTATCATCAATGTTCAACACTTTATATTTAACATTCAATATATCATCAACAGTATAAATCAACAGTGCATAATAATCATTCACATAAACACAATACACCATAATTTACATGGAAACCCAAATGGGAGAAAACCACAGAACAATTTTCTTATATATCAATAAATACATTCATTGGAAGCACCAACTTCCCAATTCTCTAGTTACAAGTGGAAGGATGCTACGACCCCCTATTTATAGGACCCAACCTGAAGGAAGCTACAACTTCCTGAATTCTCTATCTCCAACTAGAAGGAGGCTACAACCACATAATTCTCAAGCTCCAACCTGAAGGCATCTCCAACTCCCTATGTTCTTCGGAACCAACCGGAAGGAGGCTATAACCCCCTTTCTTTTTCCCATCCTACAACCCTAAAACATAAGTGTAGACTCACTGTCACTACCACTGATACTGTCACTTCCACTGTCACCAATACATCAGATGACCTGTCACTGTAAATGTCACATCAACCAACCTATCACTGTGATTGTCACATCAACCTGTGACTACCATTATCACATCAACCAATATGTCACTGATGATCAACCAATCATCCAACTTATAACTGTCCCCGTCACTATCTTTTTCACTGTCTCTTCCACTAATATACCATCAACCAAATGATCCACTCACATGGATACCAAAACTATCACCATGTTGGCAAAAGTTTAACAAGTAGCGTATGTTTGTCATTGATGTCAAGTACAACAGTGGAGATGGCAGGATAAGAAGGATAAAATCCCTTGGGGATTCGGACGTGAAAGCTCAGGAGGAACAATATTGAGGAAAACGCGCACAGCAAAGCTCAAGATACAGGAGTTTGCAGAGGAGAAGGAAGACAGAGATCTAGTGACCGTTGGATCCCATTCAAATTTCCCGAAAGACCAACAACCGTCAGATATGCAAAAGCTGCGAGGGAGATAAGCCATCAGGAAATCGGAGTTCTCAAGGTCGTGAGAACCTGGACATTGAAAGTCTCTATATCTCGACATAATTGGGACCGTCCATTTGGAAGGACGCGTGGCAGCGATCGGGCGCCACTGGGAGAAGCTCGACAGGAGGCTTCATCGGAGAATCGGGAATTGGAGTTTCACGAGTCCCGTGAACAATTACAACAGAAACCCCGAAATTGCGATGAAAGAAATCCCGACTGAACCTGAACCGTCAGATCAACATGTGATCTAGACCGTCGATCCAACTCACGACGGTTGACCACGTCAGCTAGGGACACGTGGCACAACCAGGTAATGACAGGTGTCAGTCAGATTCAACACTTCAGGCACATGTAAGTCACGAATCAGAGTGACACATGGCAGTATTTAACACGTGTCAATCCACGGGTGACGTCAGCAGAGTTTCTTGAATCGCGACTTTGAAGTGACAAAACACTTGACATTAAGAATGTCGATTTCGCGATATGCGAAATCGCGATTCAATCACAGTCGTTAAATAGAGATCAGATCTGGACCATTGATCATACTCCATATCGGAGTTTCGCGAATCGCGACATGGAGAGGCAAAGGAAACAATGCAGAAATCGCGATATGCGATATGGCGATTTAATTGCAGCCACTGAATAAAGATCGCATCTGGACCGTTGATTCAAGTCTGTATCGGAGTTTCACGGATCGCGAACTTGAGACGCAAAGAACTCATTGCATCAAGAATGCCGATTTCGCGATATGCGAAATCGCGAAATGATCTGAGCCATCAGATCAAGTGTTGATCAGGACCGTTGATCACAGCTCGTATCGGAGTTTCGGGGATCGCGAATTCAAAATGGAAAGAACTCAATACAACAAGAATCCTGATTTCGCGAGGTGCGATATCACGATCCAATCATGACCGTTGAAACAAGTTCATATCTGGACCGTTGGTTCAACTCTGTGTTGGAGTTTCGCGAATCGCAATTTGGAGAGACATAAGAAACAAAGCAGAATTTGCGATGCGAAATTGTGAAAGCGCCTTATGCATAAGGGTGTGGTCACAGCCCTTGGTCATGGGAAGAGAAGGAGTCAGTTCGGATAAGCTCCATATCGGAGTTTTGGGGATCGAGATTTGTAAGTGACTAAAACTATGAACGCCAAGAGTGTCGAAATCGCAATATATGAAATCTTGATTGGATCTGAACCGTTGGATCAAGTATTGATCGCAGGGCTACTGTTGCATGCAACAGTGAAACTGCCAGAAACCACTGATGGGTTCAGCCAGAGGACTAGGAGACGCTTGGGAAAAATGGCAAGAGAAGATGAAGAGTTACGATGACGATCATGCAGAGCACTCGAGAGGTGGAGAAGATTGGGGCGGTTGGAGCATGCAGAGGAATGGAGAACATTGCATGCACAAGGTGCACAGAAGCTATATATACACAATACAAAGAAGAGAAGGGGTTGTTGTTGTTGCTGCTGCTATTGGAGTTTGCAGTGATTGTAGCTGGTGTGGTGATTCATGTGTGAAGAAGAAGGAGAGTGCAGTAGCTGAATTGAACATGAGAGGATCTGTGCAGTGAATGGGTATGGTGCACAGAGTTTAAAAAGCAGAAGAACAGACAACGCAAGTGATATGAGCAGAAAGGAAATAAGGCAGACAGAGCAACGAAATGGATCAGAACAGTGATAAGTCAGGTAAGCCATCATCGAACATCATATCATTGTAATAAATTCAGTAGCAAAGATTTATATTTAAGGGTGGTTGGGAGGAGCTAGGGAGGACTGGTGTCCTCAAAGGTTCAGGTGCGTGCTTGAACACAGGGAGTTGGTGCTTCCTTCTAGTTGGTGCTAGACAAACACAGGGAGTTGGTGCTTCCTTCTAGTCGGTGCTAGAGAAATCAGGGAGTCGGTGCTTCCTTCTAGTTGGTGCTAGAGAAAACAGAGAGTTGGTGCTCTCAGCAAGTTGTCGCTTGCTAAACAGAGGTTGTAGCCTCATTATGAGTTGGTGCTCATATGTATGATAATGTAAAGAATGTAATTATTATTTATAATATAAAGAAAAAGAGGTTTTTACCCTATATGGGTTTCCTTGGAAAATATATGTCTTTGTGTTTCTCATATATGTGACTGATGTTGAATGTGCCTGTGGTTATTTCTCTGCATTATTGTGATCATCATTCAGTGTCTCTGCAAAGACTTTTTAAAGAAGCATAATTATTTAAGCTCAGTAACAACTGATTCACCCCCCCCCCTCTCAGTTGTCCAACACACCATACCATGTACATCAAGTTTCACCATACCATGTATCAACCATGTACTATAACAAGTGTGTCAACCATGTACCATAAGATATCATCAATGAATTTCCTCAACCAAGTACATAAAATCCAAGATCATATACCAAGTATATGTGTCAACCGTGCACCTAATATGTTCTGTAAGCATGTACCAATGATTCAACAATATATCGAGAACAAGCCTCAAGCATGCACCATAACATCATCAACATGTAACCAAACTAGATACCAAGATAACCAATAATGCTTCTAATAAATGTACCATAATATCACCAAGGTGTACCATCAACAAGACATGCCTCTCAAGTATGTACCATACCATAACCAAGCATAAGAAACAATCACATAAATTTACATGTAACCTATAGTTGACCTGTTGTATCAGATATCTGACAAATAGACTAATATAGGCATCAACAACCTGGCACAAGAATCTCTCCACTTTTGTCTTGTCCTCACGGGATAAAGACTTCCAGTCACGCAAGGCCTCACGTGATGAGCCCTAGGAAACCTATGGGGATACCTCACGGGACACTAGCTTTCTGACCCATGGGGATCAGTTGGATTAGGGTTTCCTAAAATATTGCCACTCTCCTCTGCAATCCCGAAATTCCCACACTTCTCACTCTTCCACTGCCTCATATTTCACCATCATAAACTTTCCAAAATATCACTTTCTCACTTAGAGATATTCAATAGAATTTATAAGTAAATGTACTTGTGAATGACTTCTTGAGGCGTATATATATTTTTTCTAGATAACCTCTTTCCTTAACTTTAGCGATTATTGAATTTCTTGATGTAACCTCTTTACCCTTTCATTAATTGACTTGTAACCAACTAGGGGTTTCTTAACCATTCTTTGAGACTTCTAACTTCACAAGGCCATAAATCCTCAACCTTGAGGAACCACGTGGTGTGCCACCTATCATCGGAAACGACATGACGAGGAATATCCATCGATGAGTGTGTTACCTACATTTACACTTTCCTTCATGAACTTTTTTAATGATCAACATTGGGTTCCATAACCATACCTTTGGGGCTACTAGATTTATTCAAGGGTTGACATCAATGACAACCAATCTTCCAACAACATCGCCCTTTGGCATTGATGGCAACATTGATGGCATGGTAACACTCATGCTCCTTCTAATTCTCCCCTTATCACCATCGCTCTTCCTATATCCATGCATATGTTATTTATCTCCTTGTCCATGCCTTTGTTCTTTGTCACCCCCTTTGACATCAATGGAAAAGGGTAATTTGCCTTGGGGCTTCTCCCGTTTTCTGCAAGCCTATGATTTCTCTTCATGGTGCTTCCTCATGTAAATATCTGATGTATATGGAAGTCATTCAAAATATTATTTACTTGGATTATTCATGTCTTCTTATTCTCTCCCCCTTATCTTATTGTGCCTGATTCCGCATGGATCACTGTGTAGAAGAAACTACTCGAAGTTTATGTCAAAGATACTCAAAGGTCTCTCTTGGAAGAGTTTTTGTGAAGATACATGCAATCTGCTCTTCTATTGCAATGCAATCTAACTTTATTTTATTCTCTATAACATGTTCCCACAGAAATTGAAACTTGATCGAAATGTGTTCGTCTTGGAATGCATTAACTGATTCATAGAGATACTTATAGCATTGGTGTTATCATGGAGTATCGGAATAGGCTCATCATATTCCAATTGTATATCCTGCAAGGTTTGATTCATCCCGAGAACTTGAGTGCAACATGCTATTGCTACTGCAATATACTCTGCTTCTATTGTGGACAAAGATATTGATGATTGTTTCTTGCTCAACCATGAATGTTAATAAAAATCTACTCCACTTGTACTTCTTCGATCATCAATGCTACCTGCCCAATCTGCATCTGTGTAGGGGACCAAATATATTACATTACCTTTTGAATACCATAATCCAAAATCTTATGTTGCTTTGATATATTTGAATATTCTCTTTACTTCCATAATATGTGTTTCTTTCGGTGCTTCTTGAAATCTCACAACATGTCCAACTGCTTGCATCACATCCAATCTTGATGTTTTCACATAGAGTAAGCTGCCAATCATCGATCTATAGAGTCTTTGATATGCATCCTTATATTTATCATCCTTGCTCAACTTGCAACTGGTCTACATAGGAGTACTTATGGGTTTTCAATCTTCCATTCTGAACTTCTTTAGAAATTATCTAATGTACTTATTTTAGGAGATGAAAATACCTTTATCACATTGACATATCTATAATCCCAAAAATAAATTCAAATCACTGAGCAAAAACATTTCAAACTCATTCTTCATGTTTATGGAAAACTTCTGACTCATCATGTCATCATCGCTCCCAAATATAATATCATCTACATAGACTTCAATTATCAATATATTGTCTCAATCCAGTTTTATGTAGAGATTGCTATCTACATTGCCCTTCCTGAATCCTTATTTCTATAGATACATGTCCAATCTTGAATACCATGCTCTGGTGGCTTGTTTGAGTCCATACAATTATTTCTTCGACCCACAAACATAATATTCATTTTCTAATAGTAGAAATCCTTCATGTTGTTCGATGTAGACTTCTTCTTTTGATTCTCCATTTAGAAAGGTTGATTTTACATTCATATGATACACCTTGATTCTTTTGGAACATGCATAGGCTAATATCATTTTGATTTCTTCCATACTGGAAACTGGAGAAAATTTCTCTTCAAAATCTATACCTTCAATCTGAGTGTATCCTTTGCATACTAACCTTTCTTTGTTTCTGGTTGCCTCTCCATCCTCGTTCAGTTTATTTCTAGAAACCCACTTTGTACCAATCACGTTCTTGTTCTTTGACCTTGGAACTAGTTCCCATGTATCATTTTTCTCTATCTGATCAAATTCTTCATGCATATCCTTTATCTAGTGTTCATCATTGTTGGTTTCTTCAGAATTGCTTGGTTCAACTGTGTATAACAGTGTTAGATTCCTTTGTTCCGATGAATGTATTCTTCTTTGGGTTTCAACTCATGCATTTTTATTCCCAATAATCTATTCTGGTAAATTATTTTTCTACACTCATCGGCTACGTGTCTTCATAGGCATTTGTTTCTCATATTCTTGTTTCTCTGCTTCTGGATGCTCTTCTCCTTCTCCTACTTCTTCTTCTGCTTCTTCTTCTTTTAGACCTTCTTCATCATCATGCTCTTCTGAATATTTGCTTCCTTCTTCGGTATTTCATTCATTTGTTTCATCAATTGTTAAATTGATTCTTTCCACTATTCTATTGAGTCTTGGACTAAAGAATTTATATGATTTTATTTTACTTGAATACCCAACTATTATTCCCTTATCAACTCGAGAGTCAAGTTTTCCAATTATTCCATATTCTCTTTTGATATAGCATTGCTTCCAAGTACTCTAAAATGATTCACATTTGCTAGTCTTCCTTTGCATAAATCGTAGGGGGTCTTATCATTGTTACTTCTTAGCATTCCTCTGTTCAGGATATGAAATCATGTATTTACTTCTTGTGCCCGAAATATGTCACCCAACTTGGAATTGTTCAACATGGTTCTGGCCTTTTCTTGTACTTTTTTGTTCTTCCTTTCGACAACTCCATTTTGTTGAGGTGTCTTGGATGTTGAGAACTTCCTTTTTATTCCATTTTCACAAAAAATATCTATGAATTATTTTGATGTAAACTCTCCTCCATTTTATGAACTCAAACAATTGATTTTCAAATCCATGTCAGTTTCAACCATCTCTTTGTATATATTGAAGTGTTTGAATGCCTCTGAATTCTTCCTAAGAAAGAAAACTACAATCATTCTTGTGTATTCATCAACTAATAGCATAATTTTGTTTTTCCATTTAATCCCTACGTTCTTGTCGGTCCACATAATTCAGTGTGTACCATATCCAATAGTTTTTTCATGGAGTACTCTTTTGATTTGAACTTCGTCCTGGTTTGTTTTCCTTGTAGACAATGTTCACATAAAGTATTTGTTGGCTTTGAAATCTTGGGCATTTCTTTAACTTATTCCTTTCTACTAATTTTGACAAGGTTATCAAATTTCATGTGACCCATTCTTCTGTGCCAGAGACAACTTTCACTTTCCTTTCTTAAGAAACATCTTTCCTTTCCAAATTCATTCAGGACATATATGTTGTTTGGGGTTCTTATAGATGTAGCCACCAACTTTCCTGGTCCTTCTTTTCTTATCTCACATTTTTATGAGTCAATTTTTTTTTCTATATCCTTGATCAAATATTTGACTTACACTTAGTAGATTAACATAGTTACCAACTTAACGAGAACTCTACAAAGTTCTCATTTTTGGGGGGGTCAAGTTTTTTACCCTGTTTTTAAAAATGGTGCTAACGGTAGCACCTCCTCCATTTTTAGGTGGTTTTTTTATATTTTAAATTTTCTGATACATAAGGTTTCCACTTTTTTGTTTTTAAATGCTTGTTTTTTCATTTATTTTCAAATTGTTCAAAAAAAAAAAAAAACTTTTTTTTATTAAGTGGTGTTTTTAATCATATTTTCATGCTCAATCCAATGTTAAAAATGTTGTACACCATTTATTTTTTTTAAATTAAGGATTTTCATGTAATTATGTCCTTAATTAAATTATGGTTCCATACTTTTTAAATATAGTGGAAAATATCATTTTGAACACATTGTTTTACCTTCATTTTTTTTTTGATCAATTAAAAACTAAACAAAAAGAATTGAAATTAAAAAAAAAAAACATTTTAAAAACATATTTATATTAAAAAAAAATCATTGAAGAAAAACCTAAAAAATTAAAGAGGAAAAAAAACCATAAAATTAAAAATATATATATCTAAAGTAATAGAAAATGAGAAAAA